>QVIE01002506.1:0-215253 GCA_013387415.1 Panellus pusillus
AAGAGAAGGGCCCCCGAGCCTGTGGACCTCAGTGAACTTCCCCCGGAACAGGGTCCGTTCTCAATTCTTCCCGCTGAGATCGATGCTTATGGTGGAAAAGCGAATAAAATCAGACTCGACATGCAGATTGAAGCCATTCTCAAGCCGAAGAAGAACTCTCGGCCCAAAAAGAGAAAGGGTAACGAGGAGGTTCTCGACAGTTTTGCCGACGATGAGGTTGCGCGTCTGCGTGAAAACATGAACAATGCCGCGGAAGAGGACATGAAGTCCAATGAGGCAAAGCTTCCAGCCATCGCCAAGCTCAAAATGCTCCCAGAGGCTATGGAGACCTTACGAAAGTGTGTCGTTTTCTTCATCAAACTCCCTCGACCCGTCTTACATTGCGCTCAGGTCCTCACTGGCGCAGTCCATGATCGACAATAATCTTCTCGAAGCTGTCAAACGTTGGCTCGAACCCCTCCCCGACCGCTCCCTCCCTTCCCTCAACATCCAGCGCGAATTCTTCCCCATGCTCCGCAAGATGGAGTTCATCGACAGCGCCGTCCTCAAAGAATCCGGGCTTGGCCGCATCGTCCTCTTCTACACCAAATGCAAGCGCGTCACGCCTGAGATCCAGCGCATCGCGAACGACCTCCTCTGGACGTGGTCCCGGCCCATCATCAAGCGCTCCGCGTCGTACCGCGACCGGATCATCCCCACCGCGCAGCAGGCCTACACCGACGGGCCCGTCCGCGGACTCGAGAAGTTCAATGCCATTATGGCAAAGAGCCGCGACATGGAGAAGAATCGCGTCCGGAAGAATGCGGTTGCGATTCCGCGGAGCGAGCTGCGCAGCTATACCGTTGCGCCGAGTGCGAACGCGGGCATCAATAGGACGAACATCAGCGTCGACGTGGATATCGAGAGGAGGAAGAAGAATGCGAGAGGATTAGGAACTTGACGAGGAAGGTGACGGCGAAGTGAACTGTGTGTTGCTCTTAGTACTATTAGTTTTCGTCACCCTCTTGTGTGTAATGTATACGTGTTCACTGTCTCAGCCGGTCAATCCTATCCTATCAGCAATTCAGTGGTGCATGCACAGCCACCAGTCTACAACTCTTCTCCAACATGATCATGTCTGCGAAAGCGCTAAAGGCCTACCGAGCATTCTAAAGGGCGACCCGTAGAGCCACTCGCTGCTGGCCCCCATCAGAACCGCGATCGCACAGCAACAGTTCTACGGGCAACATCTCGATACACTTCTAAACTGTTAAAAGTCGCGGTCGAGATGAAAGCATGCCGTGGTCGCTGCCGTCGCAGGTCCTTGCTTATCAGGCCGTTTGAACGGGGTCTTTGCTACCGAATCCTCGTATATAATGTGTCCTCTGTCTCATGGGGTCTCAGATCTCATGCTTGACTCCTGCTGAGTGCTCCTTACCTCAATCGCTCGAAGGCGAACTCATCGCCAAGCGATTCTCATTCTTCCTGTGTAGCCGATTCATGCTTCGGTGCTAATGTGGAAAACAATGTCTCCCGTTCACGTCTCGAACAGTTGCAGGCAAACTATCTTCTAGCTGTCATGCGTCGCCCGCCGGAAGCATTTGCCTCATACATTGCCCGACGACTCGACTGGAACGAACGCTAGGACAGAAAATCTTCCCAGCCTGTTCTCATGAACTGCTCCGACGAACTCCCACAAATATCTACCTTCCTTACGAAAGCCTAAACCCTTTTGCAATGAAAGCTATGTAGCACCGGGCGAAGTCCGTGCGTCGTCGAGCATCCCAAGGTGGGCGTCCTTCAAGTCGCGCTGCGAAGATGCCAAGTCCTCAAGGGAGAGAACACCAATTCCTGCGGTGGCGGCGCCAGCCTCCCTTCCGCTTTCCATGAATTCGCTGCTCCTCACTGGGCACGCGCGCTTTGCCGCTCGTTTCTCGATAGCGGTCCAGGATTTAGTATCATCCACGGCCCTTGAAACAACGTCTTTGCTTAATCTGCGCTATTCGCAATTGCTTCGGCACTCAAAAGCTGCTCCTAACTGGCAAGAGCTCGCTCCGCGCTGGGTTTTAGTTGGGTCATGAGCGACACGAGTCCAGCATCGGACGCTGCAGCTACTGGGCCAAATCTTCCAGCTGTCGCGCGCCGTGGAAAGAATCAGGCGTTTTTCATCGCGAAGCAGGCTGCATGGCTGCTTTGTGGAACGCAGACAAGGCTCAACGGGAGGCATCGCGAGTCAATCCGACTCAAAAGTGCTTTCGAGGCTATCGGATGGGAGAAAATGGAGGTATAAACATGAGTTTCGACTCGTTCCTCTCCCAATAACTTTCTCGCAGCTTCGACGACGCGCCCTCCGCACCCAAAAATAAGCCGCAAGCGAAAATGTCGTCGAGAAAAGAGGACCGCAAGCGCATGCGATAGAGGTGCCATACGCGGGTCGAAACCTTCTACCAATAGCATTACTCGTCGAATTTCCCAGGCTATAGCTACAGGGGTAGCACAAAAGTTCTCTCCTGCCTACGCCGCACGAATTCGCGATCACGTGATTTCCATGGGTGCCACCCGACTGGCTTCCGGACGAGCTCACGACAGATGCTCGGCAGGTGGCAATGGTTACTGGCATGCTCAAGACGTTGTTCTCTAACACAGAAAGCCGCTCTTCATCTTCAGGCCGCGAAGAACAAGATTAAGACAGACATCATGCAACCAACGGCCTCAGACTCGGTCGACAATCCAAAGGAACAGGAAAGCCCCCGAGTCGGAGTGACTCTTCGCGTACGCTATAGAGCTGCGCAGAGCAGGGCAAATAAATATTGAAGACCCGATCAGGTATGATTTCGGGACATCAGGACAATGGGCTCAGCTTCCCATCACTCGACCACTACCACAACTTATAAGAACGCTACTACGACCCAATCACTACCACAACTCAACCACGAGTACAACTTTAACCCCTACACAGCATGGCAGACTACAATGTCGGTGCTCGTCCTCATCCACAGTGCTCTCTAAACCTCTCCACAGGATCTCGCACGCGCCATCTTCGGAGGTTCCGATTCTGAACTCTCCTCTGACGAGGGCCAAGGTAAGCCAGCCGATCCTGCTTCGCTCGACCCACTCGAGCCCTGTACCAGTACCCCAGAGACAATTGCAGCAACGCGGACCGTCTTCGGCTGGTCGCGAGAAATCCTCAGCAGGCTCGGACGACTCCACACAGACGCGCGTTATGAAGTCAAAGAAACGCGTCGAAGCCAGTAAGAGCAAACAAGATGCTCGTCCGATGCAGCGGAAGCGCAAGAGAGGGGCTGCGGGTCCTGAGGACCTCAGTGAACTTCCCCCGAGCAAGGGTGCGTTCACACATCCTTGCCATCTTAGATCGGTGCTCACGGTCGAACAGCGACACAAAGGAGAGTCGAAATGCAGATTCAAGCCATCATCAAACCGAAGGGCTCTCGTCGCAGGAAATCAAAGGGAAACGAAGACGTTTTGGACCAGTTTGCCGACGCTGAGGTCGCATGTCTGCGCGAGAAGATGAACGATGCAGCGGAAGAGGACATCAAATCCAACGAGGCACAACTTACAGCCTCAGCCAAGCTCACAATGCTCCCAGAGGTTATTCAGACTCTGCAGAAGTTCGTCGTTTCTGGAGCCACTCGCTCGTCCCATGCTAATATCATGTCCAGACCCGCAATGGTGCAGGCCATAATTGACAACAACCTTCTCGAATCTGTCAAGCGTTGGCTTGAGCCCCTCCCCGACCGCTCCCTTCCTTCTCTCAGCATCCAGCGTGAATTCTTCACCATGCTCCTCAAGATGGAGTTCATCGATAGCACCATTCTCAAGGAATCTGGGCTCGGCCGTCTCCTCCATTTCTATGTCAAATGCAAGCGCGTCACGCATGACATCCGTCGCATGGTGAAGGAGCTCTTCTCAAACTGGATGCGGCTCATCGTCAGCCGTCCCGCGTACCGCGATCCCGTCATCCAGATTGCGTCGCAGGGTGACATCAATCATCCCGTACACGGGCCCTTGAATGTCGGCGCCACCAAGAACGGCGGCTCAAAGAATATGGGCATTATGAGTAGGACGGAAATCGTCGATATGGATATTGAGAGGAGGAAGAGGAATGCGGAGAGGCTTAAGGCATTGAAGAGGAAGGTGAAGGCTAAGTGAGCCTTGTGTTGCTAGTGTTGTTCAGTCCTCTGTAAGATGTACGCGTATCTCAATAATCGAACTACTTCAGTACACCCACGCACAGCCACCTGCTCCCAAGAATATGCCCGCCTCACGAGTCACCACGCGACTGTGTATGTTATTTTACATGCATCATGTCCGCCTCAGTCTGATCAAGCATTCCAGAGAGTGCTCAGGCCGCAAAATCACTCACAGCTAGCCCGTTTCTAGGTGCACCCTATGCGCTGCGGCGGCGGCTGCGCCTAAGCCTTGCACCCCAGTGGGGATTCGGGAATGGGTTGAACGAACTTCAGGCACTGTCCAGATCGTGCGAGGGAACTAGCTTCGATGCCATTTAGGCCAGATAGTGACACAAGTACGAGGGTGATGCGCTGAGCATTGTAGGACGCACGAAGGGACGCATTGAAAGAGGCAAGAGGTTGATTCTAAATTAGGAAATTGATAAGATTCTTCCTCATCCTATCCAATCATGGCGCCTCTTCGAGTGGGTTTCGGTTCGGCTGTCTAAGGTGTCGTCTATGGGCTACTTTGACGAGTTTCCTACCAAGTGCGGGAACATTTCTCTACCCCGCTTCTGCAATTTCAAGATGCAGACCAGAACAAAACGTTCACTCTCGTCGAATGCCCAAGTACGCAGTGGTTCATCACGACCTCGATCTCGTAAAATTCACTTTCAGTGCTACAGGCGGAACAGGGCAACTGATTGCCCGTCTCAGCAAGGATGAGATCGATGTCGCAATGTACGATCGAAGTCGATTCGGAATCAAGTCTGACTAGCATGCCAGCGCCCTCACGGATCCTCTGATCTCCGGTATCGCTAACGGCTCCAAAGCATACAAACTGTGCGGGAGCTATGTCTCCACGCCTTTGAACTGGTGCGCATATTGGAAGAATTAGAGATAATGGCGCCCGTTTATCGACCTGTAGGGCGGTTATCACTGGCAAGGAAACCAGGTATCAGAGTATCACTGACCTCGAGGGGACACCCATTGGAATCTCGCGCTTGGGGAGCGGCAGTCAGACCATGGCCTATGTCATGGCTTTGCAACAAGGATGGCCTACACAAGATCTCAGATTCCAAAGCATGTTTCATTTCTTAACGTTGAGCCACCTCTGACCGTCCACTTCGTAGTCAACAATGATATTCATGGTTTGATCAATTCAGTCAATGACGGCTCGACCAGGTGAAGCTGTTTTATCTTAGTCCGCTCTTGACCGCATTAATTTCATCTCAGTGCCTTCATGTGGGAGTGGTTCACCACGAAACCTTGGGTAGACCGCGGCGAAGCTCGGTTTGTGAGCGCGCACCGTCTCTCCAGCGGACTTCCAGTAATGCGATGCAGATCGGCTCGGTCCCTACCCCTTGGCCCTCTTGGTTGATTGCAGCTCATCCCTCACCGGAGCGGGCGGCACCTGAGACTCTGATCACCTTCATAAGCAAGCTATCGGAATATGTCCGAGCGTTTGATACAGCCGAAAGCCGGGCTGGTCCTAATGTTGAAGTTATCAAGGTCAGTTTTTTCCCCCTTCATTAGCAGAACATCCCGACTGAGCGTCATTCCCACAAGGGAAAGTTTGGGTATCCTGAACAGGACATCGAGGTCGGCTGACCGGTTTTCTGCGATCTATTCAGTTGGCATTGATGTCTTCTTAGGCCTGGCTCAAGACGGTTGCGTATCCAACAAATTGCCTCGAAATCCCAAGCAAAGTGATTACAGACACCCTGAGGCACGTCTATCCATCAATGTTTTCCGAAACCGAAATCTGTCTTTTGCTCATCGAAAGAGTGTCTAGCGTTCTCGAGAAGGCCGGTGTTGTGAAGGCTCCTCAGGGAGGCTTCGCTCTTGGCGACTTTGTGCACACAGAAGTCGTCACGTTGACCTGAGATGAATGGTTTTGGAACTGGATGATTGTTGAATGCAAAGTGCAATTAGTATGCAAATAGTGTACATGTATGCAAGTAGAGCGGGAGAAACAGAAATCGTAAATGGTTCATGAGGACCCAGCCTCCGCACTACAGGTTTCGTCTTCGTCTTCGTCTTCGTCGTCGCTAACGTCAATGATAATCATAATGTACTCTGGATTGCTCCGAGGCCAACGCCTCTTCCGTGCCCTGTCAGTGGCACCCTCAATTTCAGTAGCGATCACAGCACGGACGTCTGACCTGTTTTCGGCCTTGAGATGTTCAAGGTTCGCGAGATTGCTCTTGGCATTGGCGATTTCCTCCGCGAGTCGTTTCTCCTGGCGGGCGAGATCCTGTATCACTGCGTTGGCGGGCAGCGGGAGGGTAGGCGAGATTGACTGCTCGGCGTGCGCCGCAGTCGTTCTTTTCTGGCGACTCTCGACAACTAATTGTCTGAGTCTCGCCTCCCTCTCCAAGTCTGCGATGGCCGCGGCATTGGGAGTCTGGGGAGCGGAATGGGAAGCCTGGCCTTGCATGTTCATCGTTGAGGTGTATAGTTGATGTGAGTGAGACGTGAGGACAAGGGAGAGGACAAGGGATGATTGGCACGTGATCGCGAACGCACTTTAAATGTTCAAATTGGAACAATAGTACTATAGTACTGTACAGAACCGGAAATCAATACTAGATCACTGTGCACATTGTCCGCCGTGTGTGGCGGATAGACGCCGAAAGAAACTATGAAAGGACCTTCAGGGGTAAAGAGGTGGCTCATGATCAGACGGGACACGCACATTTAATTTTCAGACGCGATGCCGATCTCAGGATGACACGCCGAGTTTAACGTTCCCCGTGAGTGACACAGATCCCTTGCGTTTACAAATGGATAGCCTTCCCTCAGCTTCAGCGAAGGTCACCAGAACAAGCAGAGGACAGACCTCTTGTGTTCTCTCTTCTTCGGAGGCTGCTCAAGGTTCTCTTTGGCGATTAAAACCGGGAATTGATTTGTATTGCCTGTCTTTTCGTGATTAGGAAGTTGTTTTATCTGTTTTTGTGGCCGATTTGAAACGTCGCCCGCGCCCAATTTCTTCCTCTTGACGCCGTTCTGCCCCGGCTTTGGGTGAGCGATGGCGGTTAGCAGAACTTCACCACGCTGCATCATGGAGATGGTTTCTCGAATGAACAGTTCTGCTGTCTCTTGGCGAACTTCCGAAATAGCGGGGAGAATCAGAGGGTTCGATGTTCGAACGGCATCGACAGAGGCGAGCGGCGTGTGAGAAGAGTCACATAACTTGAGTCTGGAGACAGGCGTCATGGGAACGGGCATCAAGCTCGTGGAAGCAGCTTCCGGCGCGCTAGAAGAGATAGGGAAGACGACAGCAGGAGCGCTTTGGTGTTGGTGTACTGCCGCGATTTGCATGTCTTTGGGGTTGACACCGGCACTGGTAGATACTGGATAGCAAGGGGGAGTAGAGGGGGAGTCAAGAGAGATCACGGTGACGTCCAGATTTGCGGATAACAGGGTCGTCTGTTCAGGACTCGGAGAGACTAGCGAGATGTCGGTTTTCGCTGAAGTATGTCCACGAAGAGCTCCTAGCACAAGATAGTTCTCAGAGGCATCCGAAGCAGATAAGTTCTGTCGTTGTCTCAAGCGCTGTAGGATATCGAATGCTTGGGGTATGAGCACTTAGGTACATTCGGAGCCAAATGCAGCAGCGACATACTGGATTGAAGAGAGGTAGATGCCCTGTCAGTGCATCGACGTCTTGGAGGAAGAAACTTGTCCCGTAACGCGCTGCGCTTAGATGGACCCCCGGACTGCTGGCTGCCAGTCTCGTGAATGACGATAGACAAGAGGCGGACCGCATCTTACCATGGCGGATTGATAGAGAAGATGATGGAGCCGAACAAGTTTTCAAACCAAGGCTCAAACTCCCGTAGACCTGCGTTCGGGTCTGTGATGACCATTTCGACAAAAACGAGGAATGCTCGACCAGCCTCTGCGCTGTCTTGACCGTCAGAGGGTTCACAAACGCCAGCCCTCACAAATAAAAAGGCGAGGGCATCGTCAGAGAGTATCGCTTCCCGGAGAGGCTCGAAAAAATCCTGTCGGGCTGTTAGTGGGTGGCGTGTCTTCTCGGTCTAGTTGGAGACATACTGTACGATTTTCGAACCGTTCAGCTGTGCGTTTGAAAGCCCGTTCCAAAAAGACGTTCAGGACCAGCAATCCGTGAGACCGCTTCTCATTTAATTCGCGTTGAGTGCAAGAAAAAGTGGTGTCCCAAGCACAGTTTGACAGAGAGGGAAACTGTAGACATAGAGAGGGCCTTGAAAGAGCTTCGTAGACTTGGTTTCGATAAATGAGGGTATCCATATGCCAGGAAGTGGAGCAGTGTGCAGTTGTAGGTTGAAAGAGAAAACCTTGGAAGTAACGATCACGATGTTCAACTTTTATCTTTCTGCGACTTCCTCCTTTCTTCCTTCCTCGCTGCGACACCTTCCCCCCGCCGTCCGGCTATATCTCGTTCTCCTATGACCCAGGGCCAATGAGACACTATGTTGATAGCTCAAATCTACCACGCCGTACTATCTCGCGACTTCAGTGGCTGGTGCTCACCTCTATCCGCCATCTAGTTCCTGGTATCTAATTCATCATTGCTATGGCTACCTGGTTGCTGTTGATCAGTTTACGGCCTTTTTTCGCCGTATATGCGGCCGACTCCGGGCCCAGCGATGGCAGCGACGAGATACTTAACATGCAGACTCAGATCCTCCCTGCCTAGTCTGCGTATTACTGTGACTCCACCGGCTGAAAGTTGTCTCTCTATGCCATCCGCAGAGCTTGGAAAGTGCGGACTGTCAAGACTTCGGTTCCACGACGCGAAAGTCATCAACCCTGGACACCACAAGAACTGAACAACTGCACAGGACCTACGGAGCTTGATGCCCGATTGACAGTGTGCCAAGACCTTCCAGGCGCCTTTCAAAACGACCTTTTTCGTTCCCTCATTCCTTTCCCTCTCTTTGAGAGTATATCCAACCCCGCAGGCACCCAGCCGCGGTACTTCCCCGTTCAGAACCAATCTTCGGCAAATCTCTTAACATCCCAGTCCCGTGGTCCTGTCTCTACCCCGCAATTAAACTTCCCCTTACCGAGCCGCAACCCCTCTCTGACATCCTCAGGCACCCATCCTTCTTCCTTCCGCCAACCCGCGCCTGCTACGACCACACGCAGCTCAGGCTCCAGTGAGGTCTCCGACGTATCACGCTCCATGCTCCCAATAGCGCGGGGGCAGCGGGTTCAGTCGCTGCAGCCCTCTATCTCGGAGAAGGTCCCGTTTTTTCCTCTGTCCCGAGTGATCAACTAATTCGCTTCCCCAGTTCCATCTAGCCCCCGATCCCAATGTATGGGGCTCCGAAATCACGTACCCCGAACCTGACGACATACTGCACGACCCGCGACGCGATACACCTTCGCACAACATCTTTACAGGCCGCGGATTCCAAAATGTTGGCTGCATGGCATTGCTGGCCATAATCATCGTCGGACTATTGTATGTTCTAGGTCATCCTCCCTTCCACAGCTGCACTGACGCGCTGCTAGCATTGGCTACCCCGTCACCACGCACTACACGAATCCGGTGCACATTGACGTCTTGCACGTCAACGCGACGGGGCAAATGCCAAATATCGGTAATTGGGGTCTTATTGACCTCGACACGCCGAAGGAGATGTATAATATATATGGGTACAACGATCCGACGCAGACCATGCAGCTCGTCTTCAGCGACGAGTTTGAGACCGAGGGACGGAGGTAGGTCTGGTGTCGCATACGCTCAGGCGTATCTCACTCCCGACTCTAGCTTCTACCCCGGCGACGACCCGTACTGGGAGGCCGTCAACCTGCATTACTGGCAAACTGGCAATATGGAGTGGTATGACCCCTCGCAGGTTACAACGCGAGCGGGCGCGCTCGAGTTCACCCTGGCGGAGGCAGACCCGGCTCTGAATCACAATCTGAGCTACAAGGGTGGTATGGTCAGCACCTGGAACAAGTTTTGCTTCACGGGCGGGATCATCCTCGCGAACGTGATGCTGCCGGGCACGAATAACATCTTTGGGCTCTGGCCGGCGGTATGGACTATGTGCGTTTCCTCGCTCTTCTTTGGAGTATCAGCGGCTGACGGGATACTCATACAGGGGCAACCTCGGGCGCGCGGGGTACGGTGCCAGTCTTGATGGAATGGTGCGCTCGTCGTTGTCTGCTCTCTCCCCTGTTGTGCTCATACCTCACTCAGTGGCCATACGTATACGATTCTTGCGATGTCGGCACTCTGCCCAACCAAACGCTCAATGACGGCCCTGCTGCCGCGCTCAACAGCGGCGCCTCCGGCAAGCCGTACTTTGGCGAGCTTTCATACCTCCCCGGACAGCGTTTATCTCGCTGCACATGTCCTGGAGAAAGCCATCCCGGCCCTGTACACAAGTCAGACAACACGTACGTGGGCCGGTCGGCCCCCGAAATCGGTAAGTTGTCTGAATCGTGCGGGCAGGTTACGCTGACTTGGCTCTGCATGCAGATGTGTTCGAGGCGCAGATCGGCGGCAGCGACGGCAACTTCTATGGGACGGTTTCGCAGTCGGCGCAGTGGGCGGTATGTCCTTTTTATTCTGCTCTTTTTACCTCCGTCCTGACATCTCGTAGCCTTCCAATGCTGGCTATATCTGGGATAACTCATCGAGCAACCTGATCATGACTGATCCAACAAAGTCGCACCAGAATTCGTACTCGGGTGGAGTGTACCAGCAGGCGACGTCCGTCGTCTCCCAGACCAGTATGTCTTTGTCCTCATCTCCGTCGCTGTAGCTCTGAGCACATCCCACACAGACCAATCGTGCTACCAGCTCCTCGACGGCTGCGCGTCCGTCCAGGGCTTCGACTATTCGCCCGGCTTCGATAACGCTGTGCGTATCTTCCCAAGACCATACTGTAAACGGCTGACTCCGGCCAATGCAGTACATCTCGTGGATCACCAACAACCAAGTGACCTGGACGCTCAATGTCGCCGGCGTTGGCGCGGACGCAGAAACCGAGATTGCTGCACGTCCCATCCCGCAGGAGCCGATGTACATCCTCGCGAACCTGGGCATGTCTACGGCGTTCGGCGCAGTCGACCTCAAGCATATCACGTTTCCCGCGGTCATGCGCGTCGAGTGGGTCCGCGTGTACCAGCACCCAAGTAGAATCAATATCGGGTGCGACCCGGAGGATTTTCCGACAAAGGCGTACATCGATACGTGCGTGCTGTTTGATGCTGAGTCAGTCGTTGATTGCTGATCCCTGGGCAGGTATATCGAAGCGTACACCAACCCGAATCTCACCACATGGACCGACGATTACAAGCAGCCGGTACCTAAAAACAAGCTCAAAGACCAGTGCTAGCGCACCGTCTCGTCGGTCCCCACGCGCCGACATCCACTCCTTCCTGTTTAGATCCTTCTTTTAGGGGTTTTGGGTACTACAAACTTCGTCTTTCGCGCGACTATTATGCTATCTATCGCTATTTATTGCCAAGACTGTTGTTGTCCTACTTACTGCATTCCTCCAGCGTACCTTGCTGGGCACCCTCTTTTGTTGTAGAAATATAAATCGAAGAAACCCTTCCCTTGCCGTGCCTGCTCGAGCGTGATTGCGCTTCATCGACGACGACCGTGGCCCTCACATTGAGAGGCACGCTCGACGGACACCATGATCATATTGTCCCTCCTTTAATCACCAGGGCCGAATTACAAATTAACCTCCATGTATTGCGTTCAAGTTCGTAACTTACTAACATTGTATATGCGGTACTGCCACACATTGACATAGTCAAAATGAAAGTGGACTCTGTAGACGGCGAAATCTGTGGCGGACGGTAGAGAACTCGTATTCTGAAATGGAAATGGAGTGCCCATAGTACTTAATTGGCACAGACATCTAAGAAACACAGACCCGGGGGAGCGAAGAAACGAATGAACTCGCATTTCGACCGTCGTCGCAGGGGACGCGATTCAGCAGCAGGAAGAAATCTTCGAGATTCTGTGGGATTGATTCCGACGGTATTTTCGCTCTTGCCATCAAGGTTCAACGCAGACACAGTGCAGACAGGTGTGGCCCATTTAGTACGAGCGTGACTAATGAAAACTCACATCTCACTTGTACATCCGACTCATACACTCTCTCGGATTCACCCTGTACAACAGTTTCATGTAGCGACATTTCCAAATGCTTTCACCATTTTTCATGCGCCGGACGGACTATACCCCAAGTTGAGCTGGAAGAGAAAGATTAACGGAGCACTCACGGTCGAGCTCCCAAGTCCACGCAGATCTGTTTTGGTTCACGAGATAGAGATACGACTGTAGTGCACTCGAGTTGATTTCTTTGAAGTCGAGGTCATGAAATTCGACCACGCACCACAGCGATAGATTGCGGGCTGAGTTTCAGGTCAGGAGTGGGATTCTCGATGCCTTCGCTAGGTTTTCCTCTATCGCCTCGCGTATTTCCAGTGGCAATGCCTATCATGTTCGGTATGTCAGTACTTGACTGGGGAAACGAATATACGGACCTCCGTCAATGATAGCCTGTAGAAATCACAAATCAGTGTGCAAGCACACGCGTTCCGAGCAAGCTTACATGGGACACCTACGAGAAAGTAAGCCAGTGGACGAAGCAGCATGAGTAAACACACATGAATATTCTGCTTCCCAAATTCCTTCGCCAGACTCTGCGACAGCGCACGCACCGCAAACTTACCCGCCGCGAACACGCTGGTGACGACGTTTCCCCTCAAGCTCGCAGTCGCACCCGTGAAAATCAACGTCCCCCGCGCTCCGTTTGCCGCAATCTCGTTCTTCTGAAATGCACTGATTGCCGCGCGCGCAAACGCGAACCCACCCTCGATGTTCACCTTGTTGGTCTCACGCACGTCCGCGTCCGTGATCTCGAGGAAAGGCTTCCACACGCCGTGCCCCGCGTTAAAAATTGCTACAGTCACAGCGTACTCCGGCGCCGGATAGTGCGAGTGGACAGCCGCGTAAGCGGCGGTGATATCATCAGCGCCGTACGAGGACACGGGGAACGCGGTGGCCTTCGACCCCAGGTCCCTTAGCCAGCCATAAATTAGCTAGATTCAGCAATGAAACTCACAGCACCTCCCGACTCCTTGATTGACTTTTCCAAGACCTCGATTGCCTCGGCACCACGCGAGATGAGCGCAACAGTGTACCCTTCCTTGGCAAACAACCGCCTGCCCGTATTGCTCTTTGAGCGCCGCGGTGGGATAGCAAAGAACAGCAACAGATTCACTCACGCAACGGCGCCGCCCGTCCCCGACCCGTTACCGATACCCGCAATGACAGCTACTGAGGAGACCATTACTATGATTCTGTGAACGACACGCAAGTGGTGGTAGCGGTGGTTTACCTCCTCCAGACTGCTAATAGCCTATATAAAGTTCATTCTCAGTCAGCACTGTCAGCACGGTCGGTCGCCGAGTGGATTCGTGAGATGGTGGTCAGAAGGCAAACGATTGCGCGATCCCGTGCTCTTCCCGTGCTGGTGGTACGCGATCACTCGACGGCTACATAACGCGGCGCGGCGGCACCCTTGTCCTTTTATGCTCCTTTGCAGAGACACCGGTACTGAGGCATTCTTTTCCTGGTTTGCAAACCAATTTGCAGGTCTACTTTTCGCGGCGGTGCCACCGTGCCAGTCATATCAATCTGGTACGTCGCCGGCCGACGAAACTGGGCAACTGGCATACTCATCTTGTTTAGCACGACGCGTGGGCCGAATTTTTTCTCGCAGCTATGTAGCCTTCAGGAAGAAGCTATTGCCTCTAGTCAGAACCTCCAATGTAATTTCTCGTACGTCTTGTACGAACGTCGTCGATAAATTGCCTGAATGACCATTCCGAACAGTTGTACTCCACATCTTGGAAGCCCGGCCGATGGACGCCGCAGACTAGCCCCTCGTACTTCTCTACTGACCCACCGTCTTGCCTGCCGCGTCTGTTTTTGCCTCCATCAGTACCCTGGACAAGGAACAACTCTTGCGGTTGAAATATACCTCCTCCACCTCCTTGCGCAGTCGACTCACTGCAAGAGAAAAATGCGATGCCTGCTAGAAGCTGAAATTTGCAATGATCCGCAGGCAAGGCATTTCGGTCAGAAAATCTTTCTAAGCGAAACCGGAGTCGGACATTGGGGAAATCTGCCTCCGCACACGAAATTGAAGGAGATGTTTTTCGTTCGGTAGCCACTACGCGTTCGATACCACTTATTCTACAGTTTATTCGGACTGGTCAAGGAGAGGACACGTTGTAATACAGATTAATTGGATAGTTGCCACAAGGATTCAACAGAAAATGGTAGTAAATCAAAGCATTGTAGAGCGGGTGAGAGAGAAAGATCGATTAAGCATCGTCTTGAACCTCTTCAATCTTGGCTGATTGAATAGGTTCAATCAGCTCCTCGACTTTCTTGGGCTCGCGATTCAAAAAGCCTGAGAAAAGTGAATAGAGGTGTTCCGGCGTACTGACAAAGGGCTTACCTTTCAGCTTTTTATCGTTGGCGCGCGAGCGTTCTTTGTTGATCGCTTGTAATCTTGCAAGTTCAGCTTCAGCCAAGGGGCATCTGGAGCAATAACCAATTCCGATCAACTCAATGAAGGAAAAATAGACAAACCTGCAGCACTCTTGGTCTTGAGATCGTTCAGAACACTCTCAGCGCGCTCGTAGTATCCCTGTTCTCCGAGCGCTTTTGCCTTTCGGTACATGGCCTTGTAGTTGCTTTCGTTCTTAGCCAGAGCCTGAAAAGCGCGTCGAACGAATTCTGGGGGAAACGGTGGATGGAACAAACCTTGTCTGCGGTTTCTTGCGCACGTTTCCAGTTCTTGTTCTTCAAGTGGCACGCGGACATGTTGGCGTATATCTTCTCTACGAGTTCATCGACCGCTGTCCTCTCTTTCTTGGTTTCTGTGGACCCCGAGGATGATGTTGCAGGGGGTGGTACGCGCGGAGCCATCCCCATGCTCTGTAGTGCATTGCTTTACACACTGGTAAGCCGCATGCTTCTGAGATCGCGGCAAATCGTACTTGTCTAAACCAAGTAGGTACAGCAATGACTTGACAGGGTGAACACCTTGCGGATTCTAGGGACAAAAAATCGTTACCTGATGATAAGACATTAAAGCTAGAAGGCCAGGCCTTGAGACATTGTCGTTAACAGAGAACTGGGGTTATGAGGCGCCCACCTTCTGATACTTTGCCCTCCTTGAAGGCATTGTCTGCCGCCTCTTTTTTCTCCTTTGCTATGGCTAATTTTTGCTCCGTAGTCTGGACTTCGGCCATGTCAAGTTGTCAGACGCGTCGAGGCTAATTGAGTGCAAGAAGCGTGCAGTGATTTGCATCTGTTTGTTCTAGTACTCTCTCCATCATGGCTCTCCTTGGGCACGTCGTCGGCGGCGTAGTATTCGGTCTCGCCTCTCGTTTCTACCAACTTGGTATACTTAAACGGCCAATGATGCAAAGTACGCACAACTCTGTCCACTGATCTCATGTCCACTCAGTGCCGTACACTCACCAGACCCATCGGGGCACGTTGCGTGCATGGTCGCTGGCGCTGGAGCTGGCTACTGGTGGTGGAATGCAACCGTGTACATGAAGGGTGTGCTTGCGGAGAAGGAGGAAGAGCTGCGCGTCCGACGCAAATTACGCCAAGCGCAGAGCGAGGATCAGCTGCAGGCTGCTCTCGAGTCCCCCACGGAGTCGTTTCCGGCACCTCCCAGACTAGTATGACCCAGTGCGGGGATTGTTGTATGCTTTTCGTCTATCTCCCGGACGTTTCCCACTCTAAAGCATAAACAGAAGGGCGGAGAACTTGTACCATTTGCGCAAAAATAATTAATCACATTGGACGTCAGTCATAGTGCCTCCCGCCCTCCTTGAACTACGGTGTCCAACTTGTGATGAGGCAAGTGGTTGCCGCAGGTTCATGTGTCGGGTTGTCGCACATAAAACGTCAATACCCGTGCCCTTGTCGTTGTCAACCCATCCGACGTTCATAATTGATCGCGAATGCGAGTGCCATAATTGTTGCAGGTCCATGTGTAGGTTGTTGCCAGTCTTCGCACTTTGGGCAATACATATGGATGCGAGTAAATTTTCGATGTCAGTTCAAGATCCAGATCGTTGCCAATTCCCCGCGACCTTCGTCGGACCCATATCGGCTACCTGCTGAATAGGAGCACTTGTAGGTCCATGGTGCCATCCTTGCCTTGCCTTGTCAACTTATCGTTCAATCCTGACACCCATATCAGCGTCTACGTGTCCAATGGCGGCACTGCAGTGTATGTCCATGGTGTCATTCCTGCCTCACCATTTTGTCAAACCATCGTCCAATACTGACACATATCGGCGTCTACACAATCTGTGAAAGCGAGCAAGTGCCTACGACAGGTGCGTTGCCAACATCTCGCGCCTTTCGAATCTTCGAACCATCTTTCAGCCCCATCTCGACTCCTCATCTGTCCGGCGCCACTCCCCTTCGTCAAAATCACTTCACGAAATTTCCATACCTTCAGATTGATGGACCTCCGTCTTTGTGTGACCTCGTCCTTTTGATACTATCATCCGTGCTATGTATACGGTGTGCAATGCGAATCATGACCGTCTACAGATGCTTGTCGGAGAACCACGTCCCGGACTTGGATCACGGGCTACCGCTTCTTTGCAGCCCATGAATCCCGAAAACGGCGTCACGACATCCGATCTCGACGCGGAAGCACAAGTTTTGTCTCAGTCTGATTCGGATGGAATCGAATCAAGTCACAAGTGCGCGCACGCTCTATCTGCACCTGCCTCGAGGCATGTTTGTCGTACGATTGTTTCAACGATTCCACGTTCCTGACAACCGTTTGAACAGGTGAATTGAATAGAATGCTCACTTGACACGGCGCGTCACGCCTCGAGGCAAGGCGCATCAAACACGAGGCTACGTGGAGCAGCCGGATGTAGTAATAGTATATACCTTTTTCTTGCATTGATGTACGATATGCTAACTATGTATTCTTCCCCACAACTGGATGGATGGAACGGTCCGTACGCTAATAGGGAGGATAGGCACCGCACCGGGCCCAGAAGATTGAAATTTCGTAAATATGCACTGAGTATGAATGAGTATGTGAAATGTGTGAAGTGGTTGAGTGGCTGGGAAGGGGAACGATGATGGAGGGGACAGACGTTAGTAATGCAATGTATATAACAAGAAACGACAACATGACAGGGAGCAGAGGGAGAGCAGGCAGCGGCGCGAAACGACCAGTCGATCTAACGGCGTGAACCCGAGAATAAGAAGTGGGAGAGCAAATTTTGGAGGAAACGGGCAGAGAAGGGCGGTGACTGGTGGTATCGGTTGATGCCTTTTTGATGATGGTACAGGTTCGGAGTCGAACCATCCGCGGAATAACAACAGGTGAAGGGAGAGGCGGGAATTTCGCGCGCCTTGGTGGTGGTGGTGGTGGGAGATGAGAATGAGGAACGAAGGAGTGTGTGTTGGACGGCGGCAAGACGAATCGAATTGGCAATCGGCCGGGAGGTCCACGAACAGGAGGGATGGGTGAGCCTTTAGCGCACCACATCATGCAATAATTGGATGAATGGGTGGGGATGGATGGATAGTGATATCGATACTGACTGGAAAAGTTGAGATGAAATCGTGGTGGTACAGAGATGAGTGAGATGGGCGAGATCGGAGAGATATGGATGACAATGAGTGGAGGGCGGTGACTTGTTCGAACGAATACACCGGTAGGGAGGGATGAGATATAGGGAGTGTGTGTCGCGGGGTTGTCGCGAGAGGGGAGAAGTGAGAGGTTCTGGTATCAGGACGGAGGCTTAAACAGTATGTACATACTGCAGTGCCCGATAGCAGGCCTACGCCGACTGTCGGCATTGGGGAGGGGGAGTTAGAGATGGCAAGAGGACGCATTGAATAGCCGCGCCGCGATATTGGGCTACTGAGAGTTGTTGGTTGGGATGTTGGTACACGAATATACACTGTTGGAACAATCCTCCGTCTTGTGTGGGGGGGAGTAGTGGTAATTAAATTCTTTCTTTCTCCGGTCGCTTGAGCGGAGCCCTGTGTATATGAAAGTAGTCTTTTCTTCAACGCAGCTGGAACGCGCTTCCCAGCCCGTGTTGTGGTTGTTCTTCATCGCATTCCTCCATGTCGGCCTCGTGCCCGTCCTCCCCTACGGGAGGTATAAGGCTCCCAAACGAGATTCTCCTTGCGGCGGGCAATCTCCGCACACGTCTGAGCGTCTTGACTTTGTCCGGTGTCTGGTGTTCAAGCAGTGGCGCTGCAGACAGACCGAGCGAGTACGTCGGGGTCACCGGCCGCGGCAAAGGTGACGAAGGCGGTTGGGGGAGTTCAGCCCCGAACATGCTCGGATTCCTCTGGAGGTTCATCCTCTTGGATGCACCTGCTTTAGACAGATCGGCGCCATCCCGCGTCTTCTTCGAACGCTTCGAAAGTCGCGATTCTTCAGGGCTTGCGGTTTTAGACCGCGCAGAGGTGGCCGCTGACGACGGTGAAGACGGCGTGGGGGAGGGAGGCGGCGGCGAGCTCGTGCTGGCGCTGGTGGTCCTCGTCCTGGGCTTCTTGGCACGACGCGTGCGGATCTTTTCTTCCTCATCAGACGACGGGCACGGTACGATGATATCAGCGTCGACAGGCATCTTGTCGCGTGTCTCCTGCGCAAGCGCGCCGTAGGACGGGGCGCGCTTGACTGGGTGCCGGACACTCAACTCCGAAGGACGAGAGAAAGATTCGGAGCGGCGGACGCGTTGGACGCGTGGGTCAGCCACCACAGGAGGTAGGCCACTACTGCTGATGCTCATTCTCGAATCGGATGTAGTCGAAGAAGAGGCAGTGGAGAGAGAGCGGCGGAGGCGAGGCGCACCAGCGGCAGAGAGGGTTGCAAGAGAGGAAAGAGTGGACGTGCTTGGGGTCGACGGACTTATCAGGGACGGGATCTGACTGGGCCTCGGCGGGCTGGAAGATCTGCGCTGTATTTGGTTCCGCGAATAGGGATGGTACATCGAATTGGGGATAAAGCGATCAGCCTTCTGCAGACGGGTTGAAAGCCTGATGGATTTGAGCAGTGGACAGACGGCGGAAAGAAGTTACTTACCGGTCGATGGTATCATTATCGTGGGCTTCCGAAGCATTATTGAGAAAATCCATACTAGACTGCCGATAAAGCGGGCGTCTCTGACCCAGACCCATGCCGAGTCCCAGGCCAAGAGTTCCGACGCCTATATTTGTGGTTGGCTGAAGGACGTCGGTCTCTGCAATGGCCGGGTAGTCGGAGCAGTCCATGGCACTCTCCTCGGGAATGGTCTTGCGGGGCTTGCGATCCTCTTCCGCTATGGCACGAGCTACTTCGATAAGCTTGACGCGCGTCGCGCGCAAAGAATGGGGCCAATCCTCTCCTTTCGCCTGAGTAACGCCACGGGCAATCTTGTCAAGGAGATTGGACGGTGGAGGGCCGTTAAAGGGCGTCATTAAGTGAGGCGGCAGAGCATCCAGGGTCTTTGTGCAGAGATAATTCAGAGAAGTAACATTCAAGAAGAACAAAGGCATACACGTCTGAGAAGCCGTATCTGGTCAGGCTTCCAGTCATAGTCCAAGTCGTCTGCGAGATCCTGGTTGGAGCTATTCCAGCTGTCTGTGCTCTTTCTGTTGCTGGCAAAAACCAGAGAGGAGCAGGTGGGAGAGCCCCGGAGCGGAGTACGGGGAGATGGCGCAGAGGACAAGAGGGAAGATCTGCGGCGGGGAAGCGCGGGATGCGGCAGGACGATGGCCAGCGGAGTGAGGCCTGAGGCCGGTCGCCGTGCCTGCATAGGTCAAAGAATGTAGGACTAGATGGTGTATACAGGTAGAGAAGCGGAGTTTCAATTCTTTCCCTTTGTGTCCCTGTGTTTGTTCTTTGTTGCCGTATCTCTCTCCACTGCGCACCCCTTCTCTCCTCACTACCCTCGACATCGCCCTCGCCGCCCTCAACATCGCCCTCCTCAGAGTCTCCTCTTCGACGCCGCCATCGCGCGCACCTCGTGTCGCGCCTCGTGTCTCGGCTGTGACCCCAACATTCCCAGGGCACAGTCACATCAACTCTGAGAGGATCCGTCAATTAACCATTTTTCCTCGCTAAACATAGTAAAACCGGTCTCCGCCAGCGGGCGGCTTCCTTAATGAAAACACACTCTCGGGACAGGAACTGCCATTAAGCGGCGTCGTTAGCGCTCGTTAGCGGCTGTTAGCGGTTGCTTTTCTTTGGGGTGTTCTTTCTTTCTTTCGCTCGAAACTGTTATGGCAACACAGCCGCCGCCATTTCTCTCCTCTTCTTGAGTTCATTTCCGATTCAGCAACGGACATCAGCGGATGCACACATTGACACGAAATACACAGATCTGTACGAGTCTGTACGTGGTTCAGACGCATTCTCATCGTCGGAAAAGATGCCTGCTCGTTTCTCGATTGGACAGTGATACCGTTGAAACTGCCGCAGGCGTCGTATGTACTTGTTACTGGAGTCATCAAGTCCATAAATGCCGGTCTCCGAGAGTACCTTCAATGGTCCATCGACAATCTCGACTCCCCTAAGTTATACCTCCTCAGAGGAAGACTCGAACCGGAGAAAAACAGTGAGCCAGTCCAAAAAATACTGCTATTCCGCCATTACCTGGAGGTATCGAACCCCCAGCATTGAATAGCACTCACGAGACTACTTCTATCAAGCCACTGTCTAGCCTTGGAAAGATTACGTTGGGTCGAAGCTCGTCGCCCGCGGATCGACCGCAACCTGAGAGTCTGCAGATTCTGTAGATCTGAGATTGAATCACCGGAGCACGCCTTATTGGAATGCACGGCAAAGCGGGAGCTTGTTCAGCTGCGCCAGGAATTCTTTCGTAGAATGAAGGATGATCTACCTGGCCTGCCCCCGCTGAACTCGATGCCTAGCGCAAGGTTCTTTACTCACATGATAGCCTACAGAGAGACCATCTCTCTCGTTGCGAAATTCGCTCACGAGACCACCCAAATTTTCGAGTCTGCTCCGATATATGTTCCACCACTTCCTGTACATTGGTTGACACTACCGCGGCGACAAGATACTAACTAGTTTCCCCTTTTGCCACTTCCACTCTGCTTTCGATAGACGTTCGGCCGATGTTCGGATAGCTCGTCAAGCTGGGTTGTCGGGGTCCAGGACGAAGGCACGAGAAACTCGCGCGTGCCGGGATACTTCTGGGAACACAGTGTTCAGAGACTCAGACTGGACCATGCTGTGTATAATATATCACTATCACTATCACTATCACTGGAATAGTTGGATAGATTCCTGGAGTTTTGATGGCAATGCTGGCAGTATTTAGCACAGATCAGAGATCAGATCACATCGATCAGTCCTCGTGACCGCGTTTATCTCAATCTGTCACCGCGACGCGCCGATGTCGTCCAGAGCTGGCCTCACTTTGAAGCTGCTTAACAAGTACTTTACGACCGTCAGGGACTTGAGCTCTTATCTCGAAGGGATCCTGGACCAACCCCCAGCTGATTTTGCGCCATGCGATACCGATTCTGTCGCGTACAGAAGCCTTCTCAGCACGTCCCTCATCGGATTAAAAGAGGACGCGCAACTGCGTATCCAATACTCACCTCCCATATGCTACATGCGTGAAGTTCGTTAAGACCCAGTGGTTGTTGATGGTCTCACACTCCACCAGATTATCGAAAGAGCGCAAGAGAAACTATTACGAGCGGCAGCCAAACGCGGCGTGCAGAACGTGATTACTGAAGGCTATTACTTCGTGCGTTACTCTCTATCTCGCATCAAGGAACGCGTCTGCTCAATAGCCATAGTACGACAAAAACCAGCCGCGCGCAGGCCTGAACAATACCTACGTCAACACGAATGTCACCGCGCTGCAGGGGCCAGAGTGGGAGGAGCTCCTCCAACGGCAAGTATCTCTCGAACATCTCTGTCTCTTCAGCAACCCTCAAATCATCGCCCCTAGCATCGGTACCGATGCGATGCTGCATCTCCTCACGAATACGAGTATCTTCTACTCGCTGCCGAACGACTGTTTCTGCCAACTCGTAGGCGAACCCATACTATACATTATGGTCGACAACATGCACATTTATGCTGCCGAAACGCCGCTGAAGCGAGGCACGAAACGAGCCCTTGCGTTTGCGGAAGAAAGGCAGCCGAAGCGCGCCAAGTTGAACAAGGAAGGGGGGTCGACTCTCGTTAGCACGGACGTCAAGACGGTACAGTGCGTGAAAAATTCTTTTTTGAGCTTGATTCTGACCCAAGCGCTGTAGGTCCTCCCCTGCTAAAGTCCTTCTCGTACGCGGACGGCTGTTCTATGGACGTCCGCTGCTACAGTGGCATTCCAACGAGATAGCCGTTGGGTTACCTCCGAAACGTACAGTGTTTTTGAAAGGTCCTGAACCACGCGTAATTTCCCCTTCCAGATATTCTCAACCGACTCAATCCGCCTCAACGGAGGGCAAAGTCCGTGATGGAACCATACGTGGATCCAGACCCTCGCAAGCAGATGGACGATGCGCGCCACCTTGCTAAATACGTGTTCCCGCGGCAATATGGGCTCACGAGCGCGTTTAGATACCAGACGTCGAAATATGAGTCCAAGGTCCCGAGCTTCGATGACAGGGAGCAAGAAATTAAGGTCAACCTTTTTTTGGCCTTTATTTTGCTGAACACGAACAATTTTGCCGGGCCCAGGGGTCCCTCAAAACTCCTAAGAGGCTCAAAGAAGTTGTTCCCATATTGGAGAAGCTCATTTGGCGGCATGGGAAGTGCAGGTACAAGCTTCTGCGAGATCATACATGTCCATCAAAGGTAGGTCCCCATATGTCCGTCATCCCACTTGTGCCTATCTGGCATGCCGATCTGTTCCCATTAGGTCAAAGAGCTCCAGGACCAGCATGTTGACAGCAGTTGTATTCTCGTGCGCGTTCCATGTTGCTACCTCTTGAATGCAACGAAATCTCACGATGGCGTTAGGAGCTCATCTCGGAGCACCCGCCTTCCACTGCGTCGGGCCCGCGCACGCAAAAATCGGCAACGGACATCTCGATTGATTCAGAAGGCAACTCTATAATGCCCGCGGGACTCACGCAGGCGGCGATGCATGCCACTACGAAGCCGAGGTTTGTCGAGTACTCGTGCAGCCATACCGAGGTCAGTGTATACCCGCGAGCTGGGCAAGGATCGCAGTGCTGACGTCGATGTGTGATGTGACAGGTCTGGAGGTATGCCGTATTGATCTCGAGGGCCGTAGTCCCAAAGGGTTTCTGGGGAACGGAGAGCAACTTCAAGCACGTACTCCGCCGTGAGTTTATTTCGTTCATACATAGTAGATGCTTGTTCGGTTTTAACTTGGACGGCATACAATGCACAGACGTCAAAGAATACATCTCGTGCCGGCGGTACGAGAGTCTGTCGTTGCACCATGTCGTCCAAGGGTTTAGCACATCCGCATGCGAGTGGCTTATGCCGCCCGGCGACGGTGCTCTTCAAGCGCGAGTCCCTGTCTCAGACGCGCTGAAACGCCGTGAATTGCTGGAGGATTTCTTATTTTGGTACTTCGATGGGTTCCTGCTACCGCTCCTGAGGGTATGTTCCTCATCATTCTATGCGTCAACGATCTCACGCCCGACGCGATGGATGGCATGGAATAGACCACATTCTACGTTACGGAATCGTCTGCGCTGCGAAATCAAGTTCTCTATTTCCGCCAAGATGACTGGGAGTTTCTTTGCAAGCCTTTGGTCGAACGCCTGGCGGGAGGCACATTTGAAAAGATAGCGGAGGTGGGAGACTGCTCCTGACTATCTGCCTGAAATTAATTTAACACGACAGGCGGAAGCGAACCAAATACTCCGTCAACGTAAGCTGGGCTTTTCGTTCGTTCGTTTGCTGCCGAAGGAAACTGGGGTGCGGCCGATTGCGAATCTTAAGCGGAAAAATTCGTCGCATAACGTTCGTAGTGCCTCCGACTTACACGAACACCAACTTATGCCTTTGTCAGGGTCAATCAATAAACCAGATACTCCATGCTGCGTTCAGGATCCTCACGTACGAGCGGGTAAGCACTTGACCTGACTGACCCCTATTCTCGACTTCTCATCATCAACTATTAGGACACCCGGCCGCAGCTCGTGGGCGCGTCTGTGTTCAGTAACAACGATGTCTACGTCCGTCTCAAGCAGTTAAAAGCGCGATTACCTCGGGACGAGCAGGGCAACCTGTAGGTTTCCGTTTTATTCCATTAAATTTCCGTTGACCAACCTTATTTCGTCCCAGACCAAGACTGTACTTTGTCAAGGTTGATGTGCAGGCTTGCTTCGATACGATTCCGCAGAACAAGTTGCTTGAGATATTGCGCGTCCTCATTTCGGAAGTGAGTGTCAAGCCATTTGCGGATTCGTTGGGTTGACTTCCCGAAAGGACGCATATGTCATCCAGCGCTATGGAAAGGTGGCGTCGGAGGCCGGAAACCTCAAGCGGACTTACGTCCATAAAGCGTTTCCGGATGGTAAACCCCTGCGTTTTAATCCATACGATACGTGTTGACCATAACTAAAGATGACCATCCTCACTTTTTGAGAGTCGCGGCAAACCTCGCGAATGTGTTGCACAACACGATATTCATAGACCAAGTACGGTATTCGTTTCGGCTGTTCTGTCGCGCTCTAACGGTGTTTAGGTACGATACAACCGAGCTGTAAAAGAAGAAATTTTGCACCTCCTTGAAGAGCATATCACAGAGAACATCGTCAAGGTTAGCTTCTAGATATAAGCTGCTTTGAGTGTCACTTCAGTTGGCTCACTGGTTATAGATCGGTGAGGACTACTACCGCCAGACGATAGGAATTCCGCAGGGATCCGTGCTCTCGAGCATACTTTGTGCGTTTTTCTACGGGGATCTGGAAAAACGCTTTGGGATGTATACCGAAGATCCTCATAGCGTGCGTTTGCCTCCCCTTTCCTTCCGCGTTATGGTCCTTCATCGCGTTCCAGGCACTTCTCAGGCAAACGGATGATTATCTCTTAATCACAACCAGTCTCACGAAGGCGAGAGGTTTCCTGACCATGATGAACAGAGGTAGAGCGACTTCTTTCCTTCATTTTGTCGGCAGGCGCTCAGGCAATCGACCGTCAGGGCATGGGGAGTATGGGTGCTTTATATCGAAGGAGAAGACCGTCACGAATTTCGACTTTGATGAACAATTGAACTCTATTCCCCACCAACGAGGTGTGTATCCCTCTCCTCAGTGCGAACGCTGCTCATGAATGACAATTGATATGGTTTTTGTACTCAGGCTTCCCTTGGTGTGGACTTGTAATCGACACGCGCACTCTCTCTGTTTCAGTGGAATACAGCAGATATCACGGAACTGGTGCGTGTGGTACCTTCTTTCGTTGTTAGTGTAACTGACCAGCAGTCCGCTTCCAGATATCAATAACAGCTTGACGGTCTCTCGGGGACGCCGGCCAGGTGCGACCTTCCGCCACAAGATGCTGCAGTTCGTCAAGCGTGTACTCCCTTGTTCCCATTATCTGATCTCTTCTCGCCTCTTAGACTCGCCAAGGCCAGGAGTCATATCATCTTCACCGATACAAACTTGAACACGCTGCATACGGTGTATCTCAACATCTATCAGAACTTTCTCCTCTCTGCGCTAAAGATGAATGGGTACATCTGCGAATGGGGCGTAGACACGCGTAGACATGCGGCCTTTCTGAGGGGTGAGAATTTCCACTTCCATTCGTCTTGCCTCTCAAGATCTGCTGTATATAGACACCGTCCAGCAGATGATCAGTTACTCGTTGGCAGTTATCAGAAATAAAGCCTCGACGAAGTTCTCTAACGCCCATGGAGGGAAGGCGGACATTCAGAAGACGGCGGTCACCTGGTCTGTCTCTCTACCAGAGCTGTTCGACTTGCAGGGAGGCTGATAAACACGCACTCAGGCTCGGAATGCACGCCTTCCACACTGTTCTGTCCCGCAAGCCCGCGCGGTACCCCGCATTGTTGAAGATGCTGCAGTCTTATCTTGCGCAACCACTTAATCGTAGATACGCACGGAGATTCAGACGATTAACGAGGGAGGGATTGGTTGATTTGAGCCTGATTTAACCATAGGTGACACTACACATGTACATGTATGCTTAGCCTTAGGCCTTCTTCTTAGCTTCAATCGCCTTCATATATCCATTTGATGGGGAGAATGGATATATATACCCCGCAGTTCCACGCAGGAACGCAACTTCGCCACCTGGTGCTCAAAAGGATTTTGAATAGCGCCGACAGTTAGAGGCGGCATTTCCGCTTCGTGCGTTCAAGAGGGTCGCTCAGGCCCACTTCAGGCCCCGGCTACTACCGGCGTCTGCTGTGCCGGTCATCCGTCCCAATTACAGCCTTACTCATCACGATTGCATGCTGCGCTTATCACTGGGTCGGTCACTCGTATCCATCCGTTCCTTTACAACTCCCGTCATGTCCACGTTCTATACCCTCAAGGCCACGAAGAAGAACGACGAAGTCTTTGACTTTGCCGACCTCAAGGGCAAAACTGTCCTCATTGTCAACGTCGCGTCGCAATGCGGCTTTACTCCCCAGTACAAAGGCGCGTTTCGCACGCACATCGATCGTCATTTAGCTTATGGTCGCGTAGGACTCCAAGCCTTGTACGACAAGTACAAGGAAAAAGGATTCCTGATCATCGGCTTCCCCTGCAATCAGGTGCATACAGTCGTTAATCCGCGAAACTATCCCTTACACCGTGTCTCGCCAGTTCGGTGGCCAGGAACCTGGCACCGATGAAGAAATTCAGACTTTTTGGTGCGCCAACTCAAACATCCGTACAACTCCAACTAACGACTTTCGCTCAGCACCGTGAACCATGGTGTAACTTTCCCTCTGATGAAGAAGTCTGATGTTAACGGGGACAAGACCAACGAAGTCTTCAAGTGGTTGAAGGCTGAGAAGGCCGGAATTCTGGGACTCACACGGATCAAGGTTCGCATTGACGTCGAGTTACCAGTGTTGCTCGACTGACTGCACGGAAGTGGAATTTCGAGAAATTCCTCATCAATAAAGAGGGTGATGTCGTCAACCGCTGGGCGTCGACGACCTCTCCGGAAGCTATCGACGCCGAGGTCGCCAAGATTCTCTGAACGATGCGTTGCGGCGCCAGAACATAAATGTACTGATGTATAACTTAACATCTATCTGTATGCATCCACCTCAAGTCCAATTCGCTCTGGAGCTCAAGAACCACATGCGATACAGCACTGGTCAACCTTCATTGCAAATTTTCTTGAAGCAGTCGACAAGGCTTACGTACGGATCACTCTGCGCGCAACCTGAGAACAGAGCGAGAGAACGGATATGCAACAGACGGTAACGTACCGGACGACGATATCCTGCGAAGCAATAGCAATGGCAGGTCCACACTCGAGATCCCTGTCAGCGACAGCCGCACGGATGATCAACCTTGTCAGAGTGCGTCAACTCAACGGTGGAGTGCGAGTCTAGTTTGCTCGGCCGAGATCACCGAAATGGGCGGAACAGAAGTTTCCGCTACAGGATCGTCGCCATAATTACGCCGCAGAACGAAGCGCATTGTGATCACCTCCAGAGGCGCGATGACGACCGTCGCCAGAAGAACGGCAAAGACAAGAAAGACACTGGACAGTGCGAATGGAGTAGTTGGTCGATTCAATTTCGTAATAGCCCCGCAAGAGCAGTATGATTGTGCTCGCGTGGTTCAATATGAACTTCCTGATCGCCAGATTCGCCAGAACTGCAGGGAACAAACCAGAGATTTGATGGATGGCCCGGGGCGGCTTGCGCTCTTGAGTCGAATATAACGTGCAAAGCCTCTCTGGTGTTCATGAGAACGAAGGTCATCATGGCCGTGCACAGATAAAGATGAGATTGGAGCGAGATAGAAAAAATGTGTGAGCACTGAGCAGTGGTGATAAAACCGAGATAGAATAGAGCAGAGATGAGGCTTGAAGTCGCGTGTTGCATGGCGACGGTGAAAGATACAGTTTGTACTCATTCAAGGGCCAGAAAACACTGAGGAGGGAGGCAGCCATGGGGGTGGAGACTAAATAGTCGCGCGGAGACTAGAGTTACGTCCGTTGACAAGAATGTTGAAGCCCGCACAGAATCACCGCGCCAGATCTATCCTAGACCTTGTTTTTGCCATACCGAGGAACGTGGGGGCCGAGGAAATAGAGCCATCCTCAAACACGGCTTTGAGATAGTAGCTGGCTCTGTAGCAGACTGGGACGCCATTGAACGGGATTTCAAGTTGGTAGTAAAGTAAACAGTGAGGACATATATAGCCATCAACGATCAGTCGGGCACTGCCAGGCGGCCGCGGCGCGTTCTCATGTCCCAGGCATCTCGTACCACAACCACTACTGGGAAATAAACATGCCCCCAAACATAATGCGCCGGATCCCCAGCTCCCTGAAATTGCTGCTGAAAAAATCTGCGCCGGCGACCCCTTTGACTACACTGCCGGAGGATATTTTGCTCGAGATTACAGACCACTTATCTTGCGTGGATCTTTTAGGCCTGGCACTCACGGTAATACCCTCTAATTCAAACGTCTTTTTACTAAAAACTGGAACCAGAACACGCGCTTTTATAGGCTCTATCTGCCGACGCTGTACGCGTCTGTAGACCTGCGCTGCAATGCGCACTGCCAGGCTACCCTGCGCTTCCTGTCGAACAACCCAGACGTGGCGCGGTGTGTCAGAACTCTCGTCGTGCGCCCGAACAACGAGGAATGGGCGCAGCAACAGAGCGCGATGCATGAAATCGAGACCTGGGTGATTGTGACTATTGACCAGATGGCAATTCATTTGGTGAACCTCCGCTCGTTTGTGTGGGACGGCGCAGAGTTCCCGAAATACGATAATGTGTGGCAATCGCTTCGGACGTGGTAAGTGTTCGTCGCGTTCCTGCCCTCGTCTCCAACTTATCGGCTCTTAGGTGCCCTATGTTGCGACACGTCGGGGTTACAGTGGGTCTCGGTGATTTCACCTTCCGGTTTGTTTCTCCGTTGGTCTGCACCGATTGCATGGGTTTATGAAGCAACGGCAGGTCGAGAAAAGTGATCCCCAGCAAAAGTACTGTAGGTTCATCTCCCTCTTGCAATGCAGCCAATCCTCATGCGTGGCGGCAGCTCTTTCAATTCAATGATCTTACCGGGTTTACCCTCAGGGTCAAACAGCTCGTAGGAAACTGTCAGTTTTTCGAGAAAACCAGGAGCTCGTGTTAACTGTGCAACTGACAGGTTTGCATCCGCCTTTTGATGAGCTTCCCCAAACATTCTGGGACATGCTCATCAACCGATGCCCGAATCTCGAGCATCTTGCCATCGACACGGTCAATGAGCGATACATTGACGTTCGGCCGTTGTTCCAAGGGCGGTGGCCAAAGCTTCGCCATCTGACGCTCGGGGATTTTGTCTTGCTCGACGCGTTTGCGACAGTAGACACCAGTAACGGGATGGCCAATTTCCTGCAATTTCATCCAGGCCTCGAGCATCTGGCGCTGCATCAACTCGAAGGGTGGTACTTTCCGCTTTCCCTCGCCCTAGACCCCACAGCGCTGCCAAACCTCCGGCATTTTAGCGGCAGATTCCTGATGATTCGCTCGCTGCCGAACGTGCTTTGCCTCGAGAGCCTCGAGCTCATGAACCATCCGCACGGGAAGTACCGCATGCCGGGCGCGTTGTGGGCGATCTCGCAGCTGCCAGCGCTTTCTTCGCTGCGTATATGGATCGACTGCCACGACTCGGGGATGCTGACGTCCAGAGCGAGCACCTGAAGTATTTTACGGACATCCTGGGATCTGCTCCGCGGCTGCTGCGGAATCTCGAGATATCTTGCTCGTCCGACCCCACGTTCCCCATGGTGAGATTCTTTCTGCCCCTTGCACTTTGATTGATCGGATGATGTACGCAGGCCGAACTTGCGACAGCTTTGCGCAGGCCCCATTGCTTGCGTTCGCTCGTTATCACTCAAGTGAAGAAAACCAGCCGCGATGGGACATGCTGAGAGACGCTATGATGATGTTCCATGAGAGCCCACAGTTGCACCGTCTGAAACTGCAAGATGCCGTTGCACGGTGGCGGCAACCTCGGGATTTGCGCTTCCAAAAGGTCGCGACGTTTGAGATACTGCAAGGCTTCCCGGGAGTTGTTGCTGTGCAAGAAACGGGGTTGAGGCGCGGCTTTCGGAATTCTCGCGTCTATCGACACGTGATAAAACGGTGATTGCAACTACGTCATGATCGGCGTGGAGAACCAAATGGGGAATGTTCCAATTTTAAATCCTCGAGTTCCGCACATTGCATGTCTTCTACCATCGACTCTACTCCCTCCAGCGAGACCACAGAATATTTCGACGCGCCAATCATACATATGACCACTCCTGCCACACCACCCGTCTTCTCAGTCGCCGACGTACCTCCTGCAAAAACAATCCCACCCGCTGCTATTATATCGTCGCCTGCTGTCGAGGCAAACCTCGCCTCCGTGAAATCGCCCGATAATCATCCTTCAGAGGCGGCACCCCGCTACGATGAAGCTGAAATCGCCAAGTCAGGCGACACCGTCGACGTGAATGACCTCTCAGAACGTAAACCCTCTCCCGCGAGCACGGTGACCAGCCACGCGCGATCTGCGTCTGTAGGCCAAGCATTGTCGGTCAATAAACCAGCGTCTTCACCAACGCCGACGGCGAGGCGGTCGCTGGGAGCACCTTCATCAACGGCGCGGGCACGACGGGTCCGAATGCGGTTGCTGAGTACGACGAGAGTCTACATCAGCGAGCTTCTTCTCTGGACGCCATGTTGAGCGAGCAGCAAAAAGCCAAGATTGCTAGGAGTGGAAGTATGTGCCGCCAATCCTTGTTTGAAAGTCTGCGCGCTAATTCATCAAAAACTCATTCTAGCGAAAAGCAATAAGAAGCTCGCCAAGATAATCAGAACCGAAGCCAAGGTCGAAAAGAAGGCTTTAGACTTAGCAATCAAAGAACTTTCCGAACTCCAAAAGTTCCAGAAGACGGCAGTCAAGGTATGTATCTTCACTGCGTCGCAACTGATCTCGCTGAACGCCATCGTATAGCGCGAGTCCAAGTCCCAGGAGGCGTACAACAAGGCAATGAGCAAGTTCCAGAAGGACGAAGCCGAGTTCCTGGCTGCGCGTGCAAAGTACGAAGCGTCCCAAGCGTTGCTCACGTCCACTACTGAGGCTCTGGAACTCTCGCGATCGAACGCGAAGGAGGCTACGGCGAGTATGCAGGCCAAGTCGCAGGAGGTGGACGGTTTGCGCACGATGTTTGAGGTTGACGAGAAGGAGAGGGAGGTCAAGATGGTTGAGCTCACGGGCAAACCGTCCACTCAATCGCGGTGGAGCAGCATCCTAGGATGAGCTTCGATTCTTTTGTTCTTTGAGGGACATTCATGGATACGGTGGATAGGATACATTATTATCAGCTACTGTACTGTACACATCTAGGGTATGCTACGTTGCAACAACTTCACGATCTATGTCATACGGAAGTCGCCAACAACTTGTCTCTCCTCGTCAATTATCGTATCTTGCCGATCGACATACAGCGCGCTGACCACTTCTCTCTCCGTCCACACGGGTTCTCCCTCTTCGTTCTCGCCGACGGGGGTAAACGTATAGTGGATGGACAGAGCGGACAGGGCTCCGCCGTATGCGTGAGATATACCCGTATCAATTATAATAATTTTGCCGTTGCATCGAGAGACGATTCCCTACACACGGATTAAGTACGACACCAAACTGATTGACAAGGGAAAAGGCTAACAGTGAAATCAGGCGTATGGCCCATGATCATGCGTCTGGTTCCTGTGCGCGCCAGCACCTTCTCGACGTCAACGCATACCTTGGCCTCGCTGTCTGTCGCCCAGCCGCGATACCAAAATGGGCCGTTGGCGTCGTACATCTCTGCTTCCTCTCGAGTCGTACCTGAAAACAATGTTGAGGCGATAAAGCGTTCTGACAACGAAGACCGCCGTACCTTGCGGTAGACCCGGGTACTGGTGCGGCGGATGCGGAGGCGGCTGGACTCGGTGCTGGAGCTTGTGCAGCAAGGAGCTGGAGAGATCGTTTATCTTGGTGGGGAAGGGCGCGAGATTGCCGTATGTAGGCGAAAGGCCACCTGTGCAGGGGGCGGTCAGTACTTCCGAAATCTATGATACGCTGGTCTGACCATGGACAAAACTGAGCGCGGAATGGGAAAGCGGTTCGCTCGCATCGTAGTAGCGGCTATCGTCGTCGTCGGGGTCATCTTCCCGCTGGAAATATATAGGGTGGTGCTCGGGAGGGAAGGGCGTATTCGGGGGGCCTAGGTGTGGGTGAAGCGGGAGACGAGAGGTCGCGGTGTAGTTCTGCGCCCAAGCACGGCCTATGCGTCCGGTGGATAGCATTTTTTGGCGGGCGGCGACAGATCCAAATGTCTGAATTTCGGAGGGATATACATATCTGCGAGACTCGTGAACCTTCGGCTTATGTAGGTGTGCGGGTCCGGTACCTCCAGTCACCTATGCACTATTCAGAGACCAAGATGGACAGAAGCGAAGGCACAAACCTATGGCGTTCATAATCTCATGGTTGCCCAGATGCGACAGGACTTCTCCTCCGGTCGCAAGGGCCTGCGCACGGAGCTGTTCCATCCAGAAGAAAAGCTTGATCGTATCGTCTCCCCTTCTCGAATTTGAATCGAGTGCATTCCCACATCGGTACAGAACGCACCGGTCAATGATGTCGCCCGTTTGGACAAAAAAGTCCGCGTCCCCAGTCCAGTTGCCGAATTCGTCCACGACGCCTGGGCCTGAATTCAGCACTCCAACATTCAGAATGTTATAGAGGGACGCGAACCAGAGAACTGAAGCACCGTCTGCGCGTTCTTAATGTCTCCATGCAAGTCGCCGACAGCAACGATGTGGCGCGTGAAGGGTTTGCGCGAGCTGGATGTAAACACTTGTTGTGCACTCTGCTCGGTGGCGACCTGAGGACTGTCTACTGGAACGGTTTGTGGAAACGTCGGGAGAGACACCACAGCCTTCAGATGTCTACGAACGGCAGGAACATTGTGTAGGTCAAACCGCAGGGCAACGTAGAGGCCGAGAACGGTGGCAGCAAGGGCCAGCAGGCGCAGCGAAGGCATTGAGAGTCGGACACAGCCGAGTAGTAGTAATCCAAGTGCCAGTTCCAACTGATACTACTACCGCCAACATGGCAAAACTGTATTCACGCTCCTACCACGATGAACCTCAGGTCGACTGCAGGCCAGGTCTGCATTATCTACTCACAAAAAATACAGTTATCGACCCGCGTCTAGCACCGTGTAATCAAGTACGACTCGGGAGATGAAGACCAGTGGGAAGACGTCGACACGGATCGTACTACACACTCAGATGTTGAAGTGAAGCAGGGAACTGTAGAGAGATCTCCAACTCGGAGAAGGCCACCATCCGGCCGTGTGGTGAGCCCTCGGCAGCGTCGCTTCAAGACTGAATTTGTTGCCGCACCCACGCCGCCAAGCCCAGCTCCCAGAAAAGCACCTCCGCCCCCTTCCTCGGAGGGAAAGATACAATTCCCCACGGAAGAGGTTTACGCAGGGGGCTTCTTCGTCTTGAAGTACATTCTAGACGTGTTCAAGAGAGCCATACAATTCCTCCGTACACCTCTGTCATTCCTGCTCTTCTTGTGGCTGCTCGCATCCATCTTGAACCGGATAGCATACACCCTCAAGTCCGCCTTTGTTCCCTTGTGCGTAATCCCCATCATATCCAGCTCCGCGCTGTGTCGTCCAGCGCCAATTGATCAACCCTCGCACGGGCCGACGCCGAAATGGGCGGATTTTCCAACCCTCGTGGACGTCCAAGGCGCCACTCTGGAGCAGCTTCTGGATGAATCGGCCTCTGGCTCTGCGTTGGCGCTCCAAATCAAGAAGGCGGAGATGGCCACAGTCGATCTGGTAACCCTTGTCCGTGTCAGCGACCTGAAAACGCGAGACGCGCTCGGGGACATGCTCCGCCAATTCGCGGATGATGCCCGAACGACAGGAAGGGCGCTGAACAAACTCAATGCCAAAGTTGGCGGCGCAGTAGACGGGTGGGTTCGCTTCTACGCTCCTCGTAATTGTGCTTAACAGTGAACGTGATAGGATCATGGCGGTCAATGATTACGCCCTCCGCACAATCGAAGCCGCGCGCTCCGAGTCCCCGCCCTCGCTCCTCCGGCAACTCGTGCCCTGGCCCTCCGCAAAACCTAAGACCGACCTCGTCCTCTCCACATTCGAAGACTCGATGGACTTCCTCGCCTCCACCATGCGGGGCCTCATCCTCGAGTTCGAGCTCAACCAGCGCAACCTGGACGAGCTGGAAGCGCAGCTCTCCGTCCTGCACGAGTTCGTCACGCGGGAGGACGCCTCCGTCTCGTCGGCCAAGTCGGAGCTCCTCGGCGAGCTGTGGACGATGGTCGGCGGGAACCGGCGCGAGCTGCGCGGGTACGAGGGCCACCTCGCGCTCCTGCGGGGGCTGGGCGAGTACCGCAAGCTGGCGCTGGTGCACGTCGTGGCGGCGCTGCAGACGCTGACGCAGATGAGCGAGGATGTGGAGAGCCTGCGCGAGCGGGTGGCGGCGCCTGAGCTGACCGGGTCGAGGATACCCGTCGAGGTGCATATCCAGAGCATCCAGAATGGGTTGGAGCGCTTGAGAGAGGGCAGGTCGAAGGCCAAGTTGAGGGAGAGCGAGGCGGTGAAGAGGGTTCTTGGACCGGACGTGGTCTAAATTGCTGATAACTGTATACCTATGCACGTTCGAGCTGTAATGTAGTAAGCAACTGTATCGTAGGTAGGTTCACTAAGTATGTAGTAGTATGAGAAATGCCATCCTTTGTAGACTTTCCTTCCACGAGTGACATTATTACAAGTAAGTCGTCTACAGCCCCGTTGGCAGTAGTAAACTCAAATCGGAAGCGCACCGGCCTCTCCCTTCTTATCGACATTCTCAATCGTCATGTTCTCATCGGGGCTGGACGCGCCGGCCCCCGCCTCTCTTCGCACATTGGCCGCCTCGCGCAGTTCCTCGATCGGGACCGCGCCGCTGCCCGAGCTTACCGGGTCGTGGTCTAAACTGATAATTGCATACCTACGCACGGTTCGAGCTGTAATGTAATCAACAACTGTTTCGTAATGGGTGTTGTAGTACGAGAAATGCCCTCTTTTTTAGACCGTCATGTATTACAAGTCGTCGTCGTCGTCGGCAGTATGCTAGCAGTAAACCTCAAATCGGCAGCGCACCGGCCTCTCCTTTTTCTTTCGTATCAACATTCTCAATCGTCATCTTCTCATCCGCCTCCGCCCCCGCCCCCGCCTCCCGCCGCCGATCCGCATCCCCGCGCCGCAGCTCCCCCACCGACACCGCGCGCCTCCTCCGCCCCAGCACCACGCCTCCCCCCGGCGCGTCCTGCACCGCGCGCAGCATGACATCGGCCTCGAAGAGCAGCCCGATGTCCTCCAGCGCGTAGCCCTTCGTCTCGGGGAGGCACGCCCACGCCCACGCGGCCATGACGAGGCAGCAGAGGCCGAAGAAGAGGAAGGTGCCGTAGGTTATGTTGGTTAGCATTATGGGGGTTACTTTTGAGATTATGAAGGACCAGAGCCTGCATACGGGTGCGGGGGGTGGGAGTCAGATTACGTTAGGCTGACGCGAGAGGAGCAGGGGTAGGGGCAGGAGGAAGCGCACCATTGGACGCCCACAGCGACGGACATCGCGCCCGTGCGAAGATGGTTCGGCGCGACCTCGCCCGCGACGACCCACGGCACGGGGCCCCACCCGACGCAATAAAACACCGCATACAGGTACACCGCGACGATGGAGACGTAGCTCGCGGGGACGGGCGTGCTCGACGGGTGGATCCCCGTGTAGCCGCCGAGCCAGAGCATCGTGGCGCCCTGGCCGAGCCCGCCGATGATGAGGCACCGCTTGCGGCCGAGGCCTTCGACGGCGAAGGCGAGGACGAGCGCGACGGAGATCACCTGCGTGGGAAGTTAAGTGTGGTGTTAATATTTCTTGGCCGCTGGACGGACCTTCACGACGCCGTAGACGCCTGGTGTGGTCAGATTTCATCGCGAGCACCCGATGAAGGAGGGGCACTTACCCGTCGCGAGCAAGCCAGAGGTCGTCCCGCTAATCCCGAGCGCCGCGAAAATCCGCGGGCTAAAGTAATTAATCGCGTTCGTGCCTGCAACCCCCTCGTCAACCCGTCTGCACGCGCCGGCGCCGAGGCCGCACATACCAGTAAGCTGCTGGAACAGCATCACAATAGCCGGGATCGCGCAGCGCAGCGCGATCGCGCGGGACTCCGCCATCTGCCGGATTTGCGCGAGGACAGAGAGGTTCGCGCGGCCGCGGAAGTCCGCCTTGATCTCCTCGATGGTCGCGAGGACCGCGGGGTCGTCCGGCGCGGTGTGCGCGACGCGCGCGAGGCTCCGCGCGGCGCGGGCGTGCTGCCCGTGTTCGACGAGGAAGCGCGGGGACTCGGGCTGGAAGGGGATGAGCAGGACGAAGAGCACGCCGGGGATGACCCTGCAATGAATTCAGCAGGTGGCCGGCCGTTCGGAAATGGGGGCGCACTGAACGGCGAAGGGGACGCGCCATTGGTGCTGCGACGTCGGAGAGATGTGCGCCGCACAGCTGTAATTGACCCAGACTGTAAAGACCGTCAGTAGAGAAGGTCGTGAAAGAGATGGATTGGACGCATACAGGAGAGCATGATGCCGATATTGTTCGCGAGCTGGATCATGCCGGTGCACCGGCCGCGAATGGCGCGCGGGGTGGACTCGGAGACGTACGACGGCACGAGGGCGCTCACCATGCCGACGCCGAGGCCCGCAAAGAACCTATGGCTCTGAGCAACAAGAACGCCGCACGGGGAAAACACTTGAACCTGGCAAAATACAGCACGCTCAAGGCGCGCGCCCTGCTCGTGCCGAGGCCGACGACGGCCTGAATGACGCTCCCGACGATGTATATGAGGCCCGCGGCGATCATGCACGGCTTGCGCCCCCAGCGCGCGGCGAACCAGCCTACGCCCAGGGCGCCGAAGCTGCATCAATTCAGTCAAGTTAATTGTTACACCATTCGGACAGCGTACAAGCATCCGCCCTGGAGGATGGCGACAATGTTGCCGCTGAGCGCGGCTTGTGCGCCCTTGGACATCTCGGTGATCCCGAAGTAGGACGTGAACGAGGGCAGCGCGATGACGCCCCCGATGATCCCGCTGCAGTCGTCCGTCGGTCAAAGCGCACAACGAACAGGGTGCAACACACATATCATATCTAGTCGCAACAAGTCAGCGTGGTGTTCGTCAAAAACATACAGACATTAAGTACCCAAAGAAGACGCTGCCCATCGCAGCAGACGCGGCGAGGAAGTACGCATTGCGGTAGTGTGCGATCTCGGCGAGCTGTCTCTTGAGGGCCATCGCTACTCACTAGGGTCGCCATTATGTACATGTTTTATGTACTGCAGCACCTTAGTACCCAGCTGACCCCGACCGGCACCCCCCGGCCCGGTCCCCTCTCCACAGGCAAAAGGTTTAAAACAAGAGATTGGACATTCGGCGTAAGTATGTGACAAGCATTTACGTAGGTAGAAGAAAGAAAGAAAGAAAGGAAAAAGGGCGGGAGTAGGACGGTCGTATGTAGTGTGTAGAGGATTAGGGAAGTAGGATGGACAGGAAGGAGAACTTGGAAATAAGTAGACAGTGGAACAGACAGGAGACAGAAGGAGGACATCGAAGGGAATCAGAAAAAAGGTGTCGAAGAAATAGAGCGTAGATTTGTCGGATTGGATTGATATTGATACATTGAGGGCGCGCACGGGGGGCGCAGGCGTTCCGGGAGGAGTTACAACAGACAGAGCAGCAGCGTGAGCAGAGGGTCCTAAACCGAGAAGCTGAAACAGGATGGATGGGATGGGATTGGATGGGATTGGATAGATTATCGACAGCCCGCGGCGCGCGCGCAGCACCGCGTTCTATAGGCCTGCGCGCGCACCAGATCACCGCCGAGGGGCGCGCCCCGCGGCGCACCACACGCGCGACGCGACTCAGGTGCTCTGTACGAGGTCGATCCCCGCACCGAGCGGCCGCTGCTGCTCTTCCTGCGCTGCCCGCGCCTTCTGCCCATGCCCGTGCCCGTGCATCTGCATCGACGGCATCGGCATCGGGGCCATCCCCTGCATCTGCATCCCCCCATCTGCCCGCTCAGCGCCGCCGCCTGCTGCTGCTGCTGCTGCCCCTCAAACAGCTTCCTTCCAACGTCCGCGCGCAGCCCCAAATTCGCCTTTTGCATCGGCGCGGCGACGAGAGTCGGACTCGTGCGCCCCCCGGAGGCGCTCCCCGGGCGCGGCGACGGCGACGCGGACGCGCGCACGTAGATGCTGAAATCGAACTCCCCCTGCTGCGCCTGGTGCGGCTGCGGTTGCGCAGGTTGCGGTTGTGGCGCAGCAGCCTGAACCTGCTGGGGTGGCAGCTGCCCATACACCGGCTTCGGGCTCGACGGCGGCGGCAACAGCTGTGCCGTCGTCGTGGTCGACTCGACCGGCGTCCCCGTCCTGGACCCCGAGCCGCGCATCTCCCCCCCGATACTCGACACGCTGCTCGCAAAACTGTCCGCGCCGCGCAGCCCACTCCCGCTCGCGCGCGGCACCCCATCCGACTCAGCGAGCGACCCAGCAGTGGGGAACAGCACCCGCCCCCTCGGCCCGCCGCCGCCGTGCAGCGCGCGGTACGCAGCGAGGTCGCGCTGGTCCTTGTTCTTGCTGTTGCGCACGGGCGACGGCGACGTCGCGAGGAACAGCATCAGGTCCGCCGCCTCGTTGTCCGTCGGCGCAGGCCGCGGCGTCGTCGCCGTCGTCTGCCCTGGCCCTGCCTCAGGCGGCGGCGTCGCGCTGTCGTGGCGCCGTTCCGGATTCGCGATGGCAGCGGCAGAGGCGGGCGGTGCGGAGGTGGACGCGGCGGCGCCTGCCTCGGGATTAGGATTCGGAGGCGGGCCGCCACCGCGCGCGGAGCTCTGCGTGAACTGCGCCCCGTACGAGTGCACGGAGCCCGCGTCCTCCGAGTCGTCGAGGCTCTCGCGCGGGCTGCCGGCGCTGCCGATCGACGGGCGGTGGTGGAGCAGCAGGCTGGTGAGCGTCGCGGCGGCCTTCATGTCGACGTCGCCGTCGCCGTCGCCGTCCGCGTCGACCGGATGGCGGCGCTGCTTCTGCTTGCCCTTGTCGAGCGCGTGCCGGGACTTTGCTTTCCGCTTCTCGGGGCGGTCGTGGCGCGAGGAGGCCTTTGCCATCGCGCGGGTGCCCTCGGCGATGCTGCGGGCGGACTTGCTGGCACGGGGAGAGGGCGCGGGGCGCACTGGCGCAGGCACAGGGGGGTCCGCGGCGTTGTGGATTGTGCGCGCGGGCTGCGACGGCGGCGGGGCGAGGATGGAGGCGAAGAGGCTCTGCGCGGGGAGGGCGCGTTGCTGGTCTGGGGTCGCGTGACCCGGGAGGGGATAGTACGATCTGAAGGTCAGCGTCGCCGGCGGCGGCGGCGCCATCGGGCCCTGTCTGCGGAGCGGCGTCGCCCCCGGGCTCAGCCCGCCCTGCGTCGCCGGGTTGTTGTAGTAGTTGTTCGGCCCCACGGCGCTCATCTTGCGCTTCGCCGCGAGGCTCCGCGGGTACATGCTCGGCTGGCTCTGTGTCTGCGCCTCCAGCTCGCGCAGCGGCAGGTGCGACAGGTTGTGGGTCGCCTTGTACGACGCATACGAGAGCCGGGCGCGCAGATTGCGGGTGACCTGGGTAAAAAAAAGTGAGACACGGCAGCGGTGGTCGCCGCGTCGCTGGACACACATTGGATATCTCTGCCCGGCCTTGAACTTCTCGACGGCGCGGGTGCGCTCGTCCTGCTGTGTCGCGGCGGGTGGCAGCGGGGCAAAGGGCATTGTCGGGGACGGGGACGTGGTCTCGGACGAGGCCGGCGGCATGGGGACGCGTGGTGTGTGCGTGGCGGGCTGCGGGGGCGTCGTTCGGCGGCGCGTCCGTCGCGCGTCGCTTGTCAGTCACAGGTGCAAACTCGGCGCCAAATACAAATATTCTTCTTATCAGGTGACATCCCGACGTCCGCGGCCGACCACAACGACCGCCACCAGCCTGGCCACATGCAGCCTGCTGCTTTTTCTCTCCAGCATGACAATCGAGTCCCGGTTCACATCGACACGCACGGTCTCACACTGCGTCTTCGGTCAATGCTTACCCCGGCGGTCGCGACACATCACGGATCACAGCGCTGCCTTTAATAATCTCCATTAAATATTTAACCTCAACTCAGCGGCAGCAGTTGTGGGCGCCCGTATACGCTGCTTGCCTTCCCGCGACAACCGCCACCGCGGAAAGCCGTTTTCTAGACTAGCATCAAGCTTTGAACTGTCCAACTTTGGCCAGGGCGCAACAGTCAGTTGTTGCCGTGGTCCGTGGACGACCCACATGTATGATGTCGACTAAGGACTTGATGCTACTCAACACGAATCGGAATAATTACCGTCGGACTCGGATCCCCACGCGCCGGATCAATCTCAATATGTTTTCTATGCCGGTACCCGGAATAGTTGAAGGGGGGCTTGCGTAACTCCACATCAGTAGTACAAAGTACTTAAGTGTCTATGTAGTCGTCGAATACCCAACGACCAATCCCAACACTACCGAAGTTTCAAGTGGGAAACACCAACGCGCCGCTCCCCTGTCCACCACTTGACCCCGACCCCAAACTGCTGCCGCCCGATGCCGAACCAGGGCCAGACGCAGCCGGCGCCGGCGCCGATGCACTGCAAAACAGGAGTGAGGAGGACAGGGGACTATGTATTGCTCTCCAAAAAGCAAGCAAAAAGCAGAGATGCATGTGGGGCGGGATATTGGTGGTTCAAGCGCGCTGAATTCCCGGTGTGGAGGTGTGAGACGGCCTGTGCAACAATGCGCGGCGGCGGCGGCGCAGCGTGAGACGGCCTGTGCGACGATGACGGCGTGGCAGCGGCAGGCGTGGTGCGAGACAACCCATGTAACTCAACCTCTACCGTCTACGAGACTGCGATGCTGCGGCGGCGGGCGTGGTGCGAGACGATCCGCATAACTCAACCTCTATGCGACTGTGACATGGCGGCCAAATTGGCAGCCGCCAAATGCGGGAGCCAGTACGGGCAGGCCGGCGGCCGCCCCCCATTTGTCCAGCACTGAAGAACTCCAGATACTCCACAGCACCAATAGCACATCAAAGAGCTGCGCAGGGAGTGGTTTGTGGTACCAGGGACATCACCCAAGCAAGAGGCAAGGTCCAGGAGGAAGGCCACATTATATCAATGGCGCAGCCTGTCAGCAGTATTGGCCATAAGTAAAGGCCGCCGGCGGCAGCGGCGGTGCATGCAAAGGTGGGGAAAGTAGAGCAAAGGCCGCAGCTTGAGGGAGCCAAGAGTCCAGGTGGGCTCAAAGCACAACTCTTGAATAGAGGCGCAGGGGCCGGTGCGGCGTGCAGACCTTGAGTAGCGAGCAGAGAGAGCAAAGAGCCTGCAGTGGCACAGGAACAGAGTGCAGAGGCCGAGGCCGAGGCAATAACCGAGGCCAGATGCGCAGAACGGCGAAGCAGGGCAGCGGAGGCGGGAGTCGGATGCTGGCGGAGGCAGGACATCTTCCCACGGGGAACCATCAAAAGCCTGAGACTTTGATCGCTACATGAGTCACTGGGATCGCCATCAAGATGTTGCATCAAGAAGAGCGCTAGAGTCGAGCGCGTAAACTCCAACATTGTGCTCCATGCATCGCTGCTTGGAGATCCCAGAACTTGTCGACATCATTGTTTCGCACCTTGACCAGCCGGACGACGAGGACGAGGGCTCGAGCGACCACATCTACGAGTCTCGGAGGACTCTCGCAGCTCTTTCACGAACCGCTCGAGTATTTCAAGATCCGGCGCTCAATGTTCTATGGCGGACTCAAACATCGCTCCTGAACCTTCTACGTTGCCTGCCCCTCGATCTGCTTGAAATTCTTCCGGATGTTCATGGAAGACCTCGTTTTGTGCGTGGACATCGAAAACCCCGATCAATCCTGACGTTTGACTCCGGCAGACTCTACATCGCCCTATCTTGGCCTCGGATTGGAACATGGTCAAGTCGTATGCACACCGTGTCAGGGTTTTCGACTCCTGGCTCAATAAAGAGAACGTCGACTATTCCGATCTCTTTGACATTCTGGACACCCCGGCCCTAAGCCTTCAGAGTGACAGCATATTTCCAAACCTTACCGACCTGATATGGGGCTACGACGACTCCCACGGCTTCCACTTCATTCATCTGCTCCTTGGCCACAGGATTACAAAAATAGGCCTGGAGTGTATGGAGCCCTGGCAGTTCCGCATCCTGCCTCTCCTTCCTACAAAGTGTCCCGCTTTGAAGGATGTGACCCTTTGGAATGAGGGGGATTTTTCTTTCGATTTCATCCAGGAACTGCACGTTGAGCACCTGCATCTGTATGGTTCCTGCGATATGGCTGCTCTGCAATGTATCGGACGATCCCCGTCTCTCCGGTCCTTTTGTCTAGGTTGCCTGCCGGAGAAATTGTTGACTTCGCCGATCGTCGCAGAAGGACTCTTCCCATTCCTCCGTCAGCTCGAGGTGCAGCGCACGGACATTCCTTTGTTAATCCATTTCTTAGAGAAGTGCATAAGTAGCACTGCTCTTGAATCATTTGTGGCGCAAGGAATTGTGCACAGTGTGGCAAATTCCGCAGAAATCCACCAACTCCTCACTCTATTAGTCGACGCCTACTGCTCATCCCTGACCCGTCTCACGATCACAGGCCATGTGGATAATGACCACCGCTTTGCCGCCGAATGTTTGCGCCCCGCCTGCGATTTCGGGAATTTGACAGTGCTTGATGTTCAAGTCGCGTTCGAGCCTGGTATCAATGATCTCGCTTTGTCCCGAATGGTCCAGTCGTGGCCGCACCTCGAAACCCTGTTCCTTTTGGACTTCGGGAGCAGAGTAATCATTCCGACAATTCGCTCTCTACAGACCCTTGCCCGCCACTGCCCCAAACTCACGGAGCTTGGATTCATTTTTGACACAACCAACGTCCCCTCCTTCGAGGAGCTCGAGGTTCCTCCCGTTCAATGTGGATTGCGATATCTGTGCGTGAGCAGGTCCTCGATTCCTGACAGCACCTCTCCCCGTGACATCGGGCACTTCATCTCTGCAATGTTCCCCGATCTACAGACGCTTACTACTGGTCTTTCTACCGCTAGAGAGCTGGGCGATCATGATGCCACCCGATGGAGGGAAGTTAGGGCATTGCTCCCTGCTTGTCATGTGTCAGTACATTAATTGTATCGAAGCTACGCACACAAGCTGTCAACGGTGTCTGAAATAAGAAGACCGACGAGGGACATCTGTGAAAAAAAACAAAGAAGTTGCGCTATTGAACTCGAGCGCAGAAGTACTAGACTGAGGCCTTGCTTTTCCGCTGAGTGTCGTCCATCAACTTGGCGGGCGGAAACCTCAGGATGCATAGCATAGCGATGCCGTTCCATTCGATTCCATTAATTTTTAACGGAAATAAGCAGGGAAAACGACGACGCGTGCGGGAAACGCGCTCCCAGTCCCCCAGCCTTAACTAGTACTTGAAAATCACTAAAAACCCGAACCTGATGTTTCCGCTTGTCCTCATCTGGCCAGACCTAAGAGCATGAATATAATATCCAGTACCACGTATGCAGACACGTACTAATTCAATCCGTGACCACACAACGGTCGTAGTTCCCTACACCCACAATACAATCACATTCAGCTACATACTTTCACAGCGCACGGCAGCTCACCGTTCTGATTCGCGCCCCCACCACTGCGGGAAGAGATGCGCATCCCCCGACGCACCCTGCACCGCAAACGAGAGGATGAACACCATCACCTGCGTCCCGCCATCCAGCGCTGTTCCATTCATTCATTTTTCGGTGCATCGGAGGAGATGGAGAGTCACGGATGGACTCGGTGCACGCACCAGCCGCAAGGACGTAGTTGTATTTATTGAACCACCCCGGGTGCCGCGTACGCAGCCACCACTGCGAGAGGTACGCCACAGCAAAGTACACCTCCGTCTGCGAGTTGATGCCCGAGCTGAGCCAGCCGATGTAGTAGCTGCCGCTAGTCCAGTAGTAGCCAAAGGAACAGAGTTCGTGGGGCATACCAGATGACGGGCGTATAAAGATAGTCCGTGCGCAGCCTCGGCCAGTAGCGGTGCACCACCCAGAACGGCAGGGGCACGAAGAGCCCGACGACGTACGCCCATGCGACCCATTGGTACCGCTGGTGCACTGCAAATAGCTGGTGGCTGCCGATGCGCGTTGAGCTGTGCTTGAACGTCTCATGCTATGACACTGCTATGATACATACCTCAGACCGCCCCATGCGATAGCTTGCGAGTTGTATTGCTGGGGCTGCTGGCCGCTCCCTTGGCGTAGAAAGATAAATTTTCAGTAAAGCACGAGAAGAAAGATCGGCTTCGCAAACAGATGTTCGTCCCTTCGACAGACAACAAAATTGGCCGTTGGTTGTCGATAATCGAGTTCATTAGCACTAATAGTCGCCGGATTATTCAGCGCCGGCGTCAATGAATGAATGAATGAATGAAATCCGCGAACCGAAATTCAACACCGCGCCTTAATCCCGTCGTCAGCAGCGGCAGCTCGATATCACGGACACCTAGCGTCACCACACACCGAATAGAGTTCCAACCACTTGCGCAAAGAAAGCAGCTCTGGGCGGTAATTTCGTGTCTGACATCATGATAAAAGATAACTGGGATCATCCAAAAACCCTCCGTTTCGACACGAAGGAACCCACACTGCGCGATCTTCAAATCTCTCAGCAAGAGCTGTGCCTGGGTGACCGAGTCTGCAGGGAAAACTGAGCTAAACTCGTAGAAATCATGAACCGGGTGACACGCACTGTAGCTGAAGAGAACGAAGAACATATTCGCCACGGGCTTCCCGGGGTGTATGAACCCTCCGATCATCTGCGAACCGTCAGTTTCGGAACGCAAGACAGGGAGGGAGGCTGTCAGCGAGCGAGCGCACTTGAACAAAAGGTTGTATGACGAATTGCAGTCCGGTAATGGCGTACAACGACCCGAAAAACACGATCGAAACTGTTCCGAGGATCAGCGAAAGGAAAAGTCCCCACCTGTATGACAAGTACATAGTGAGCACATTGGCTTGCGGCGTGCGAGTGAGGTCAGATGCAACGAACATACCATGGGAGGGTCGAATCTGTCTTGTATATGATGACGAGGGACACAATGATGGAGAGGACCAATGTTGCAATGTACCTGCCCAAACAGTGAATCGAAGCTTGAGAAGTCATGAAACGTCAGCATACCAACTATCCGGTGCGTCGGGATACTACACATCTCGTCGGCATCAAACAAGGCAACACGATGTACGACGCTGACCTTCAGCATTTCTCGGTAATGCGGGTCCAGCGCTTCGTTATCCTCGGGAGTGTCTCTGACTCCATTGTGTTCCCAGAATTTCCAGCTGAAAGAAGACGAAGACTTTTTCAGCGCAGAGGGCGCCATCCAGGACCACGCCGCTCTGAGATCATCTCGATTCCACAACAAAAGATGCGTGAACGTGGCCGCCATGCCCTTCAGAAGAGTAAGACAAGTTCCCGGTATAGATAGAGGGAATTACCTTACCAAGTTTGTGGCGAGGAGGTTGACGACCCAGGTCGATGCGTAAAAGGGCTTGAAAGCGAGTCGGACCTCATTCAGTGGAGAGGAATCAATGGGAGCACGCACAAGACCTTGCTCTGCGAGCAAAGTAGGGTCGACTTCCAGGTTTTCGTTGAGGATCAGAAGCTGGTTATATTGCGTGCCGTTTTCATAGAACAGCAGTTGGGAAAGCTGAGAGATGTGAGTATCAGGCACCCCCAGTCGTAGGATGCCCATACGAATGGGAAGTTTTTAGCCTCCCAGATGTTGTTGTAATACACGCCAATAAAAACGATGCTAGAAACGTCCAGGTTAAGTCAGAGAACCTTACATACCACTCACACGCAGAGGACGTAACCGATGAAATTGCTGAACTGTGCTTTGAGAGGGATGGTCATTGGATTGATACCTGAGAAAGCTTTGTTCGGGGAAGAGCATGGTGGCACGGAACAAAGACTTGCCTCCAGAGATGTACTGCCAATCAAAGCAGATTGACAGTAATCCTAGCCCTATATGCAGATGAGATTAAAGTAGCTTAAGACCCAGAGAACCTGCCTTCGTTCCCGCTAGAACCCCCGAAGATCCGGGTGAAATCCGAGGAGCGAGGATTTGCCAAGCAGAAGACGGAAAACCCGGTCAAAAGAGGAAACAGCCACTCTGGAAGGATCTCCCAAAAGAATATACTGAGGGGTACTTCCTCAGCTTCCAAAAGAGTTGCGACTAAATGTTTGAATACACACGCCCAAAACGCGATCCAGAATAAACGGAGCTTCTTCTTGGCTCCCTCTGTGTCTTTGTACAGCGCGTCGAACATGGCCACCAACGGTAACACTCCCGGATACAGCATTTTAGACGGATAGAGGAGGACCTCTGGGCGCGATCAATGGTGGTGGACGATAAGAGGATTCAAGGCGTACGTCTAAAAAGACCACCGATCCCGTAGCCGGCAAGCTGGCTAGCAAAGAGAAGAAAGATGGAGGCTCCGGCGTTGGGCGTGAATTTGTAGTAAAGGCGTTGGACTGCCAACACCTCGGTAGCGAGCGCAGAGTTTGCGGCGGCACTGGACATGATGATTATGAATGCATTCTCCTTCTTATTGAACGGATGCTGCGAAAAGGCTCAGATGTGAGACGAAAAGGAACCGTGCATGTACTTGCCGGATTCAGGTAACGGAAGAACCCGCGAGTAGGGATAAAATTCTCCATTGCTTTTCCCAAAACAAAAGCTATGATGGCCAAGAACATTATCGATACAAACACTGTTTGCGGTTTGAAGTAGAATATTTCGGCTTGTCAAGAAAATATGATGAGAGAGATGGGGACTCGGACGGAAGGCTAGAGGTTACCCAGAACACCACCAAATGCAGATAGACCTGAGAAATATATGCCGAGCGGTTCAACGAGAAAGACATGTTACGAACCGAGACCAAGGATTAGGGAACGGGCAGTCCAAGGATTGAGAGTCTCATCATCAGCGATAGTGACAACGTGCGTGGCAATATCTCTTTCGTCGCGAAGAACAGTGAACTCGGTGGAAGACTCGTCCGCAGTTTCAATGTCGTTGGAGGAGTCTTTCTTCTCGTTGACATTTCCGTCCATAGAGGGTGCTGAAGGCTTTCTCTCGTGGGCCACTTCCGGGATTGGCATGATGGAGCTACGAGAGTGAGATTGTCCACGCTACCGTTTTGGAAACAGCTGCTCAGATTGTGGCGTCAGTTACGTGTAGACGAAGAAAATCAAAATCGACCAAAACGAGTCCCGCCTCACCCGAGGCCCAGTGTTTGCGCCGTTTCGTGGTGCCCCTATTAGTGAAGGGGAAAAATAACGAAGAGTTTCACTTGTTATACCGCTATCGTCGGTGTTGTACCCGCGTGCGAATCGAAGACATGAGCCGGTAATACTTAGATGGAAGCCAACTTTCAGATAGAGTACTCGGATGATACCCTGGAATGTCACAGGTACCCTCTGTTGAATCCGGACCACCGAGGGTTCCTACTAACTTGTCGACAAATCAGAGTCGATTACTGCCAGGCCGCAGAACTGCCGTAGAGGTGGCAGCCGGATGTCACACCCTCCAGAAATCCACTCAATTTCTGATTCCTAGAAGAAGACTGCGGGATGGGGCCAGGGACGAGGATGAGACTCGGGAGCAAGTGTGTGTCGATCGTGCATTCGACTCGCGTGACCCACTGGTTTGGGTACTTGTTTGCCTTTGTTGACGCGACGCGACTCGGCCCTCACCGTGACGGTACCGATCCGCGACCACGATCGTTCGACTCGCAATGGAGGAGGTACCCGGCAGCGATGAGGAAGAGTATCTGCCATTGTTGATTGAGTCTCTGGGAAGCCCTGTCCCGGCGGCGGCGACTTTGGCTGAGTCCTCCATTGCTTTGTTCTCGGCCGAAGGCAAGTCTGCTGAAATTGACCCCCGTCTCGTCGCTGACGACCTCCCAGCGCCCTCTGCCAAATTGCAATCCAAGCGCCCCAGGCCTAAGCCTGCCTACAAAGGCACAGTCAGCGCTGACTCTTCCATCATCAATTCTTTCTCCGACATCCCGACCAGCCTTTCGGAACGCGTCAAGCTACGCGGTCGTGGGGCATCCAAAGTCTCCACCCCAGACCCAGTAGCCTCCCCCTCACTGTCACGTAGAGCAATGCACTCATCGGCGGTTATCGAAATCGAGTCTAGTTCAGAGGACGAATTGGCTACCTACGATAAACCCCGCAAGACCTCGCTCAAAGAGAAACGTTCGAAAGCTGAGAGCTCGTTAGCCGCTTCCTCTTCCTCTTCCCATTTCCCTTCCTCTTTCCACCTGCCCATGCCGAGTCCCAAGCAGTCCGCACTAAACAACTTCAACGACTTCTCGGCGCTCCCTCCCTCCGACCCCTTCCTCCAATCCACCAGCACAGATTACTACCCGGAATTTGGGAAAGACGATAGATCTGCTCCCCCGATCGCTGCACTCACTGCTGCCGGAGACACGAGTTTCGAGCCCAATTCGCCGCCCACGACGAAGGAGAAACCCAAGCCCAAACTGGTCCTGAAGCCGCCTCAACCTGTTCCATCTTTATACGATCACAATGAAAACCAGATAATCAATGGTACCGCAGCGAGCGCCGACGGCCTGGCTCTTATGATGCCGCCGCCGTTGCCCGTCGACCCATCTTCTACCTCTATCAGGCCCGCGCCCGACATTCCCACCGGATCGACGATTACCCCCTCCGCACCCCGCGAGAAGCCTCCCAAGAAACCGCGTAAGAGACAAGACGGGGACGAGGGAAAAAAGCCAGCCAAGAAATCACGCGCCAAAAAAGCGAAGGACGGCGAAGGTGCAGTCGAAAAGCCCAAGAAGAAGGGGAAAGGCAAGGAGAAGGAGAAGGACAAACAAGAGTTCAAAAGCGCTGAATTCATTCTCGACGACGACGAAGAGCCCCTTCCGCCCACCGAGCCCCTTCCGCCCACCGAGCCCCTTCCGCCCACCGAGCCCCTTCTGCCCACCGAGCCCCTTCCGCCCATCGAGCCCATCCCTCCCCCTCCCGTGGACATGTTCGATGACGACGCTGTGCTTTCGCAGCCGTCTGGGAATAAACCTGATTCCGCGGTCTCTATTCCAGATTCTCAACCGGACGAAGGATTGAGACCGCTGGTTGTAGGAAAGCGGAAGAGGGTGGCGGAAGAAAGCGACGAAGAAGAGATGTATTCGGGAGCTGGGGGTGACAAAGCGAAACCGGCGGGTACTCAAAAGAAGAACAAGAAGACAAAAGCCAGTGGGGCGAGTTCGGACAAAAAGAGGCGAAGAAGGCGCCGGCCAAGAAGGCGAAGGCGAAGACTGTGATGTCGGACGGCGAGGAGAGTGCTGAACACGTTTCTGCGCCGGAGGACGCTACGATGTCGGATGCAAAAGGCACTGGCCCACCTCCAGTCCCGGCCGACTTGGAGACAGACGAGGAGGTGCCGCAGAGGAAAGTCAAGCCGGCCAAGAAGAGACAATCAAAGCGAGTAGTAGCAGATTCGGACTCGGAAGCAGAACACAACCAGGATGTGAGTCTTCGTTGGGACGATCGAACAGTTCTGACTGAATTTCCCAGGCGAATGTACAACCTCTCACCACCTCTAGAACTCAGATTGAGAATGTTCGGCCTGCAGAGAGCCCGAAACAGAAAATTGTAGATGTGACCCCGAAGCCAGTCCTTCCTTCCGTCTCCTCCCGTTACTCCATCGCTCCCCGCACGAAATCGACGCCACTGTCTGAACTGATACGAAAAGTTAATTCGCAGCCGAACTCGCCTTTTCCTGCGGTCTCTTCGCTGGCTGGCGGAGGTGTTGCAGCGAGCCCCAGAACTCCGAGCGGATTGTACTCCCCGTATCACAAATTCTCGCGTCGTGCGCTGTCGCGGATTGCGCCTTTGCACCCGAATAGGCGCACTCCACCACCTCCGCTGCCTCCCCACCGCCGAAACCCAAGACGAAGAAGGAGAAGGAGCGCGAGGAGCGTTGGGAGGAAGAAATGATTGAGGATGCTGGAGGGTTGGTTTTTCACTCTTTTTGTGATGTGCTGATCATACTGATCACGGTGTCCCCAGGTGGGATGAGTGGAAGAACCTGAGTGGAGAGCAGCAGAAGGCGATCAAGCGACAGAAGTGGGAGCGCGAGCTAGGCGGTTGGGAGGACTAGCCCACGTTGTATTTTTCTGTGGGCGCTAGCATGCAAATGACGCACTGTACTGCATAAGAGCTGTCGTTTTTCATTCATGACCTATACCCCTCCTAGTCCCACACGGTCGAGAGTACTTCGCAACCCTTTCCTTCCAGACGATCCGCCCGAGATCGAGGCGCTGACAGCACCCGAACCTCAAAATCGGAAAGAGTACACCTATGATCTCTTCAATAAATCCGGGAAACATTGGGCCACTTTGGCGCTGCTGGGCGATGAAGACAGCAGCAAAAACGTTCCGAATATCGTGGACGGCCAGCCAGTGACAGGCGAAGTTCGGCTAGACTTGGATTCGGGGGATGCAATTCACGCTGTGCTCCTCTCGGTGCATTACAATTTGCAGGAGCCACCCTCCACTTGCGCTTATCTTTGTCATGGGCAGATTCGGGGCCAAATTATAACGGGAGCAACACCGAATGAGATGGTTTCTTTCCTCGACGTGTCCACTACTCTGTGGTCGCGTTCGATGGGCGACCCTCGGAATTCTGCCAGTGGAGAGCGTACCGGTAAATGGAGCGAGAAGCTGAAAGGCAAGTACGTGTGGCCTTTCTCTTTGACTGTGCCGCCGTCGGTGTCCTTGCCTTCATTCCATGGGCGAGAGGAAGCTTTTCGTCTCCCCCCGAGTTTCTCCGAGCGGCATACTCGTGCGCAAATTGAATATGACATTGCCGTGCGGCTCACGAGGAAGCTGCGGTCTGACCACAGGTCTGTACCGTATCTCTATTCTCTCGCTGGTGGCTCCCCGTGTTCACAATTCTACTTGCAGACTGAGCACGGTATTAAATTACATGCCTGTCTCACGTCCCGGTCCCCCGTCACGCCTGAGGCAGTTAGCATACCAGCAACACACCGCGCTGCTAGGACCCGACTCTGACCCGGAAGGATGGCGCACTCTGCCGTTTGTCAAAACGCGAGGAAAACTGACCAGTCTGTCCCGCCCTGTCGAGGCAAAATGCAATGTGCGTTCATTCAGTACCACGAGCTACTCGCTAAGAAGTATATCGAGCTTTCTCTGGCTACCCCGGTAAGTCTATCCGGCTGTGCAGCAGTTTCAAGTAATCGAAATATGATGCAGTTGTGCTACACTCGCGGGACGCCTATCCCATGTGCCATTGTCATTGAATGCGGCGATCCCCATGCTCTCGATCTTTTGGCCTCCCCCGATTCCATCGTCTTGCGCTTGCGGAGGAACGTGCGATTCCACGCGGGAGAGAAAAACCCAGCTCACTATACTGATATCACGAAACTCGTATGGAAGGAAGAGCTCGATCATTCCGAACTAGCTTCGTGGTGGCCAGCGGCGGACAGAGCGTTAGAAACCGACTCGACGGATGCAATCGCTATCAACGCCTTCCGACGGATGCTGAAGGGCGAAATACATCTCAAGCCGGACCTCATACCGTCGGCGTCTGTCGCTCATTTTCGCATTGAGGTACGCTTGACTCAAGGTTTCATCGCCAAAAATATCAATTTGGTTGACGTTCAAACACAGTATTCCGTCGTGCTCTTCCCGTTCGATGCTCCGGGTTATGAGTCGCTCGATTGCGACCCGTTGATCATTGAGCATGTTCAGATAGCTTCTGAATACGCTGACGGACCTCCACCTGTCACGTATAGCTCCCCTTCGGCGACAGCGACACTCTGTGCGTACCTGTCAATAGTTTGAGGCTTGCATTGTTTCCGACTATCATCCAGAGACTTTGATCGAAGTGTTTCTCCCGGACGAATGAAGATGGCCGCACGCAAAGGCGTTGCGCTACTGACTGTGCATTGGACTCAACTCGATCCCTTGCGTTTGCTCATCAGGGCACCTCGGGGATTGGAAGGCTTAAATCTTGTCCCAGCTGGTCGTGCGGAACATGGACAGGAGCGTCGTGAATCAGAATCCGCTGTTTTTGGGTACTTCCGGACTACAGACTAGAAGGACTGCATGATGTTCAGTAGTACGCGCGGTACCATCAGTGTTTGCATAGTATGCACCAAAGTGAGATGCGCGAGCAGGATGCGAGTGTTGGCACATTGAAGGCCAGAGTAAATCGCTAATTGCAAAGAAGGGCTTGCTACAAACAAGCGCGAATTCAACAGAGATCACTTCTTTGTGTTATCTCTTTGCTATGAATCGCTTGCGAAGCTTTGAGGTTTGACAGCGAGATGCACGACGTGCGTCTGCGGAGATGAGAGTCAGCCGTGTTCCCGCGTCAAAGATGAGATATGTAGGTCAGTAGAATAGATTTCGTCAAAATCGTTGATTCAGGGCTTCAAGGACTTCAATTTCATTCATCCTCATGAAAACTGGGAAGGGACTCACGGATTGAGTCATTCCTTGCATTGTAGGTAGACGCACCTCTGCTTTGACTAAGCTGAAACTTGGCCGTATTCCGGGAAGGTAAGTTCATGGCCGGTGCGTATATACCGCTGTTGTGAAGCTCTCTACTTCCATTCAGCAGCAACTGGCCTGGCGCCCTGTGAGAAAGTAGTGAAAGTGGAAACGTATCGTTGCAGCTGAGTACAAGCAAGAAATATCCCGAGTTATAGTAGCTATATAGACGTGTATGCGCTTCCACCCGCCTTTGAATCAAGAGTGATTGCTTCGCACAATCCTGACCAGCAGTGAGAACCAGACCTAAAACCAGTAACCAGAAACGCACCCATAACCTCGAAAAACTCCCTCGGGCCCATGCCTTGCGCAGCATTGAAGTCCGTGCCAGTTTCTTTGAGTAACTTCATGGCCGAGCGAACAGCATGCACCATCGGTACACACGAAGCCAACGAAAAAACTGCGAGGGTTGAGATCCTGAAACAGGCCAATTGTCGATGACTCACTGATTATTTTCGCCCCCATGTCTTCAGCGTCTTTGGAAGTAAAGGAAGGGGTTAATCCTCCAGAGATTACGTTGACGAGGACCTAGAATGAACGATCTCAGTCGCGGAAACCTAAGGGCAGGAGATGAAATCTGGTTTACGGGCTTTGGAGCTAGCGCTGCAACTGTGTGCTCAAGCAGCTGCTTCGTCTTGACTCCTTCGATGAAGCAGACGTCCGCACCCGCATCCGCCGCGAGCTTTAACCGGATGATCGCTTCGTCCATCCCCAGCACCTGCGCAGCATCCGTGCGGCCGATGATCACAAAGTCGGAGTGGCCAGGTATTGAGTCGCGTGCCAGCACGGCCGCGCGAATCCGAGTCACGAACTCCTCGCGAGAAACGACCTGCTTGCCGAGAAGGTGCCCACACCGTTTCGTTTGCACTTGATCTTCGATATGGAGGGCAGCGACGCCGGCACGCGCATATTTCGTAACAGTGCGAGCGATCATGGTTGGGCCACCAAAACTGATTGTAAAATGTCCAGTAAAGAGAATTCAATGATTCATGGATAGTTACCCTGTGTCTGCGTCCGCGATAACGGGCATTGTGGGTTCCAAGCTGCAAACCATCTCTGCCGCCTGTGAGAGACATTAACCAGTGTAAAAGCGGTATTATAAGCTATGTACCCCGACAAAGTCATTGAGTGTCGCAATAGCTAGATCTGGTTGTCCAAGTCTCTGCCAAAGAAGGTCAAGATACTGATTTTCAATGAGAGGATGTACGTACGGAAGCAGTGGTAGCTGCACCGCTGTAAAGATGTCAACATCAAGTGGAAAAATGAGTTCTAGTCGAAGAACACCTTTGATAGAGGCAGTCAAAACCTGCTTCGATGGCGCACCGTGCGCTGATGCCGTCACATATTCCAGGGGCGACCTAGAGAAATTGGTGTCAATGAATGGCATGCATTCGGCATTTATATCACTGACGACGATTCCAGGACGCGCAAGCATCTGGCGAAGGCGGGTAGCAGGATTCTTCGACAAAGGACCATCCAGGTAGTTACGCGGGTCAAGACGCCGATTGTGATAACGAGGGGTAGAATCGTCAGCGCTCTTGATGTTCGACGCCTTTATAACGGTAGGAGCATTCCAAAGTTCCGTGGCAGTTGTGGTGCTGAGGACGGGAGACATGGTGCGATGAACGAGACAAGCGGTCAAACTCTGCCTTTTAAACCTGAGCCAAGGACCGTAGCTTTCGAGAAACAGATCATGGTATCTCCACCGCCGTCCACTGTTACTGCTAGAACTTGCAGGAGAAATGCTTGGCGAGACAGGAAGGAGATTAAAATTCCGGTTTTTACGATTTCTAGTACGTCAGGGTTGGAGCCAAGGTCTCGGCCGTCGTTGAGTCCCGACAGACCATGGGTCACGGCCTTGTTTTCTTGGCCACGTTGGACGTGATCGTAGTGTAAGGACCGTTCGGTTGCGTGGATATGAATAGTATGGCTATCGACGTAAACGACCGACCTGCCTTATTCGATTATCTTGATGCGCTCGTGCACGCGCTACGTCCGGCGTAGTTCGGCATGATCCCGGAACGAGTTCTTGAAGTTCCGGTGCCAATCAGATGATCGGTCTTTTGCTTCCAAGTTTCTTTTGCCTCCGTCCTCATCGCCCGGCGCCGTGGCGCTCCGTACATGCTTTTAACAGCCCCCGGCCCGTCGAAAGAGCCGTGTTTCAACGCCTCGCACGACCTCGCGGTCCTCGTGCAATCCTTGGAAAACACCTTTAGAGCAATTGGCGCACCTTTTCGCTGCACCAGTCCCTCCGAGATGTCCGTTCGCGCGCCACTCCGGTCCTTGATTGAACCACTCTTACTTACTCATCACCTCACTCCCGTCTGCGCCGCTCTCATCTAGTGATTAGCCCGCACATAGATAGGTTGCGAGCGCGGCAGCGGACGCCAGCGATGTGATTGGGTCCTGAGGAATTACTTTCATAGTTCAGACAACTGGAAGTGCTAGATGCCGGGTTGCCTGCCTGCAGGCAGTACATTCGACGTTAATCTACTCTAGATCGTCTTGAAGCGCCCTTGGCGCCAAGCGGGCAGGAAGTAGAGCAAGTGCAATCCCATAGAAGAGGTGCGCGCGAACGGTCAGATGCCGACAGCACGGAGTTTGTCGGTCTTGGCAGGGATGGCGGATAGTCGCGATGAACGGGGATTCGGGATTGCCTCGCTTCCAAAAAACTGCAGAATTGTAGTGTCGGCATATCGGAAGTGAGGAAAACTTTTCAATTTGCGCTTTCGATGCCATTTGCTACTGTTTTCGATTCTGATAACAACAGTCACCGTGACAAGGCCGCATGCCGTGAGCGAGTGATTTCGGCAACGTCAGCGGATCCCCAGTCGTGCGCGACCACGTCAGACCAACCGCGAACACGTTTCGCAGTGTTTCCCGCAGGCTCCTGGTTCTCTTCAAAAAAGTGACAAAGTCCCTCCTGCTACGATTTCTGCCGCCCTGCAATTCGAATCTTTCAGCCTGAATCTGGATCCGTGTGGTGGAAGCCATGTCGCAATCTATGGCAATCGAGCTGGTCTCCGGTCACGAATCGACTTTTTGTGAGCTGCCTTCCTGCTGCCTTCCCGCCTTTACTTGGTCTTCTCTCCAATTATCACCGGACATTTACCCCGTAATAGATGTGCAGCCAGAGCTTCACGGCGCCCCAGATTCTGACTCTTCTCAACTGAGAATCTGTGATACACATGAAGGAGCCGACGGCCCACAGCATCCACTCTATTGTCCAATTACTCTGCAATTGTTTGGGCGTGTTCCCCGTACGGCAAACTCTTATTGTCTGTTTCAGGAGAACACCGAGTTCGCGACTCAATAAGGAAATACCGGTCCTGCCGGATGGCGCTTGAAATATCCATTTTTGGACGCATCTTTGTCTTCGCCTTTTTGTGTTTCTGAGGCTGTAAGTATAAGACTAAACGGCTAATGCACTTGAACCATCATCTCCCTCATGGACGCATCCCCTCCCCGCTACAGGCGGTTTAGCAGACCAGGTCCGGCACCTCAGTCTGCTGCCGACCTGCCTGCTTATACCCGGCGTAATACTCTCGCCCAACCCGTCGTCCGTAGGGAACCCGTGGAGCATGTATATCCTCTTGAGGATGGCAAGGGCCGTCCCTGGGCCTCTCTCACCCTCTTGAGCGGAGCGAAATCCAGCAAGTCGGTGCCAACGTACTCCGAGAAGGAAAATATCCGCGGTTCCTTCCAATTGAGCGCCGAAAAGGGCGACTCGATACACTCCGTCACCGTCACTGTGAGCCGTGCCCTTTCCTTTGAGACTTTAATTCTGAATTTATTAGATTACTGGACGTATCGTCACCGGCGCCTCCGTCGACGACACGTACATCTTCCTCTCGCAGTCCCTCTCTTTATGGTCCAAGGCCGATAGTCGAGCATCCGGTGCTGTTACCAAGCTCCTCGGTACCTCTCTTTGGCCTTTCTCGATTCCCCTGCCGAAGGCTGTAAGCGTCAAAGATGGCACCCTATATCGCCTCCCCGAGACATTCTTGGAACGCCATACCCGCGCAAGTGTAGCATACGAAATCTCTGTACTTGTTTCCCGGGGCAAACTCCGCCCTGACAGCCAGTGAGTTCATCATCCATGGTATTGTAACCGTATTGATGATTTTCCAGCGTCAAGACCCGTTTTGCTTATATTCCCAATATTCGCCCCGACCCGCCGTCGGTACTTCGCCAATTGGCATACCGCGAACGTTCGTTAATACCCGGTCCCGAAGTCGATCCGGCGGGGTGGAAAGCTACGTCGACCGCCGTTATCAGGGGAACGGTATTTAAGACGCGACAAGCGGCGATCCACTGCACAGTAAGTCGCATCTGTGATCGGATGCATATATGTCTGACATTTTATCATTGCAGCTGTATCTTGCGAATCCGGTAGGCCGAACCTGGTCGTGCCACCGGTAATCGTTGCTAACACGCCCCTTTCTCAGTTATCATACACTCGAGGCACCGTCATTCCTTGCCGGATGACTCTCGAGAGCAGCGATACGCATGCCCTCGACATGTTTTCTGCTCCGTCTGCCCCGATGGTCACCTTGCAGCGCTGCGTTCGATACCAGAACCTATCGACCTCGACGAAGCGTGCAGCTGACTGGCTGGAATCCTTCGAGGATGTCTCCCGTGCCGTATGGTGGCCATCACCCGATGACACTGGTGCTCCGTATTCTCGCTGTCTGGAAGGAGAGATAAAGCTCGCCAAAGATCTTGCTTCAACCTCTGTTCTCGGAGTTTTTTCTGTTTCGGTGTGTTTCCGTTGCTTCCTGCTCGCCGCAAAGATAATACTAAGGGCTCGATCCAGTACACTGTTGTCGTCTCGTCGTTTGAAACTGTCGGATTTGCCCCTTCTTCCTCTCAACCCATCTTGCTTGCACCTGTTACGATTGCAACGACCCATGCTCGCGACAGTCAGTCATCCTGACCCTCTCTTTGTTTGATGACTGACTTCGTCTCCAGGTCCACGCCCTCATGCTTACGCACCGCCTGAATATGCCCCTCTCGCAGTCCCACGAACACATTACGAATTCTTTGCATCACCAGTGAACGCCACCTTTGGACGCCATTAGGAGAAATACCCCTCATTAATATCTTATCGTGTCATGTCTGGGACATGCGCCATACTGTCCAACTCTCTCCTTGCTCTCCTTGTAGCGTCTAGCTTAGCTCACGTCCACGTACTTGCACAGTTTTGTATCTGTTACCCGTATACTTCACGCTTAATTTTGTAACACTGTTTCGAAGGGTGAGAGCGCTTTCTGAGCCTGTCTGATCATGAGTAACCAGCTGCTTATCTTGGTCGACGTGATTGTCAAGTAGGTGCGGGCACATGCTCGCCCACCCCATGACAATCTCTTGGGCTCTCAGGCGCAGCCACCGACTCGGACGCCGCTGACGACATGGCCGACGGACAACTCCCGGCCTACACAACGCGCGCTGCTGCCGCGACCGCCGGCACTGCGCGCACAGAACACAAGTTCTCCTTGGAGACGAACGGGCGCGCCTGGTTGTTTATCTTCGTCTCGAGCCGCTCTCCCACCGCAGCCTCGTCCCCGTTCTTCCTGGAAGGTGACACGGTGGCAGGAAGAGTGGAGCTTGACCTCGCCAAGGCTGAGGGCTTGAAAGGTGTCTCTATCGCTGTCCGTACCGGTTCTCTTTCTACCTTGCTGCTGAGGCACATCTCCGACGCCTCTGACTCTCTGTGTACTTTATCAGATTCAAGGCGGCGCGACGGCCGTGGGCCAGGAGGAGAAAATTTTCCTAGACTTGAAGGAGGCGTTGTGGCCCAGTGCGAACGAGAAGGCGGGCAAGCTGGCCAAAGGATCGTGGCCCTTCAGCTTCACGCTCCCCACGAAAGTGTCTCCGCCAGATGCCAAGGGGATGGAGCTCCCGCTTCCACCTTCGGTAAGAGATACTTATTGACCTGTGGATTCCCTCCAGTTCAGACCCTTGCACGTTGCAGTTCTCCGAGCGCGCCAGCCCGGCGTATATCGATTATAAAATCATAGCCACTGTACAACGCGGAACTTTCAAAGCCAACCAGACGTATATCTGTCTCTTCGTGCAGAAAGTATCGATTTACACGTTTTCCTGCAGATTAGTGTCCAGCTTTGGATATCTCCCGTTAACGCAACCCGAGCCGCCGTCTCCGTTGCGCCAGGTTGCGTACAAGGAGGGCAGTGACTTGGTTGGACCTGATGGAGACCCGGAGGGGTGGAAAGTACTGCCAGCAGTAACAATGAAGGGGAAGCTCTTCGATGTCAGAGACGTGATTGTCGAATGCACGGTACCCGTCCATTATCCGAGTCTTCATTTCCTTGGAACTCATTTCACTATAGCTTGCCATTGCAACTCCGGTGAATACAAGACCAAGCGCCGCATGCTTCTGCTAATCGGAGTATCTTAGCTCACCTACTCGATTGGCTCACCGATACCACTGGTGATGACGCTGAAAAGCGAAGACCCCCAAGCACTCGACACGCTAGCGAATCCTCAGGCAATCAAGTTGCATTTGGTACGGTCCGTGGCGCTCGGCACTGACGCGATGGAGGAACGCGCAGAGAGGCGGAGCAACACGTTCTTCCTCTCTGGCGTTGGGCAAGCGTACTTTTGGCCCTCGATGGAAGGCGCGCCGCAGCCGGGTACGAGGGTCCTTAGGGGAGAGGTTGAGGTGAAGAAGTCTATAAGGCCGAGTTTCCTTTTTCCGCGGTTTTCAGTGCGGGTGAGTGTGCTGCTTCGATACTAGCTGTTGTGTCCCTGATGAATTTGGACAGTATACGCTCGATTTGCAGCCATTCAGTATAGCTGGATATGTCGACGCATCCACCACTAACTCCATCAAGTCGTTGATCTCGGAGCCGGTGAAGATCACTACCAAGTTCGTTTTGGTTCTAGTAGCAGGAGTATTGCGCCGCCGACTGACGAGTATCACGACCATTATTAGGCAAATTCCTGGCATCGTTCCGAGATCGCATGCTCCCCCAGGATACGAAAAGCCGGCCGAGAACGATTATAATTCGGCGGTCGGGTATTTGGAGAACGGGAACCAAAGATTCTGTGAGTCCTGATATCCTTCTGTTCAATTATCACGTCTAACGGGATATAGATCATCACCACAACGCGTGAAGACAATTTTACTGTACAGTGTATGAACTGTATATTTCGGGAGATATGAATGCATCATGGTTCGTCAGAGCCGTCTAACGACATGAGCAGGAGAGTTTCGAACGTATCGTCGCTCTTGAGCAAGAAGGATCCCTGGGTGACGACTCCGTGCAGTAAATCTTCGTCGTCTGGGGGGAGATCCCACCGGAAAGAGATCTCTCTGCGACGAGCGACGAATACGAAAGTGGGGTCTTCGAGCGCAATACCGAATCGCTGCCACTGTGTGCCGACAGCAGCGTTCTGAACCAAGACCGGTGCGAATGTGAACCAGACGCCGAAAGCGGACCAGAAGGGGGTCTCCTTTGCGAAGCTCCGGATTTTGTAGGATATGACTAAGCTGACGTCGCTGGGTACTGCGACGAAGGGAGGCGAAGAAAGATAGATGAGGGATCTGAGCAGTGGGGCGAGCAGGTCTGGGAGGTATACGAGGTCGCTGCAGATGATGTGTGTCAATTGGGGCGGGGCGGATGAGCTCGAGAGTTCTTCGGCTATGCTCGCGGTGTGTTGGAGGTTTCCCCAAGATAACGGTCTCACGCGGATGGTGTCTCCGAGGTGTGGTTTGAGGTTTTGCTCCAGCAATGGGCATACCTGGGAGTGCGCTTCAATACTCGGCGCATCTAACAGGTACGGAGCAGTACTTCGGGTAGATCGGTAACAAACATGATATCAGTGGGATGAAGGATATCGGCCATTGTGGCGGCGACTATGCCAGAGCCAGAACCGAGTTCGATTATTCTTCTGCGGGTATCTGAAGAGAGCAGTGGCGGGTCAAATATGTGGTCGGATGGTGGTATTATATAGTCATTGAGGATGTATGCAGCCTCCCTGAGCACCAGTGGATGAGAGAACGAGCAAGCAGGGATGGCCGGCGAGGGTGGTACCAGACTCTGCCTGCGATCCCAAAGAGACGAATAGCTTCCTCTTGGCTTTCTATGTTGTATTCAGACCGAGAAGAAGGGCCTACAGATGGATCAATATTCAGATTGTTAGGAAAATTGTGGTCCATGTTTATGTCGGAGAAACGGGATGTGGATAGGTCTGGCAGTGATCGAGCCGGGTACTAAACCGGCATGTGAAAATGGATCTGCGCCCGCCGCCACTGAGGGTACCGTTCTCCCCCATGTCTGTCCAGTCAAAGATCGTCCTCCCCACGAAACTCACCCCGTTCGGCGCCGCTTTTGCCGGCGCCCTCGGAGGCTGCTTCAGCACTGCGTAAGTCGCTGTCGTCTCCGGCGTATAGTTCTGACACTCTTTACAGCGTCGTTTATCCTCTAGATGTGTATGGAATTTATCCCTGAAGTTCTTCACAGCTTACCAGTTGGTATTCAGTGCAAAGACGCGGATACAGGCTTCGAAGGGCAAGAGCAAGGCCGAGCTGTCCATGTTACCTGTATTATTACGCATATTCAAACAGGAGGGGATTCTTGGCTGGTACCGCGGCTTCTGGGCGACTATGATAAACACATTCTCAATGCGTGCGTATTACTGTCCTGGGAGTGGTAGTGGCGTTGGCTAATGAACAAACTAGAATACGCATATTTCTTCTTTTATTCCTTCGTACGAAATTCGTACATTGCTCGGTTAACGCGCAAGCTCCCGGCCGGTGCAGCGGTACCTGCATTATCAACGGCCGCTGAGCTTTTAATCGGTGCTGTTGCTGGAGCGCTTGCCCAAATATTCACCATACCAGTGTCGGTCATAGCCACCCGTCAGCAAGTCGGGAAGCGTGCATCTTCATCAATATCGACCCAAAACAGCAAGAACGATGACGGATTCTTTGCCGTTGCGCAGGAAATCATAGAAGAGGAGGGCGTGGGCGGGCTGTGGCTGGGAATCAAGCCGGGCCTGGTGCTGACCGTAAACCCGGCCATCACCTACGGCGTTTTCGAGCGTGTTAAGAGCCTTTTCGTGGCTGCGCAGCTCAAGGCAGGGTCGGGTGATAAACTTTCGGCTGGATTATCGTTCCTCGTGGGCGCGCTCAGTAAAACATTGGCCACAGTGGTATGTGCATTCGATCTGCGAGCTTACGGCGCTCTGAAGCAGCGCGTTTAGGTGACGTATCCGTATATCATGGCCAAAGTTCGCATTCAAACGCGGAGCGCGGATGAAGATGCGGCAGCAGCAGGGCATTTGGCAGCTCCCTCTCCTCACAAGCCTCACCACGATCATTCTGGGTTCAAGCATCCTGGAGCCATTGATATCTTGTCTGAAGTGCTGAAGAAGGAGGGTCCGGCTGGATGGTATACGGTCCGTTTGCCTGTTTTCATTTCGAAGGGATGTGTTCTCACCTGATAATAGGGTATGGCCGCCCAGATAACGAAGGCCGTTTTGTCGCAGGCCTGCTGTTCATGTCAAAGGAGAAGTTCGAGCAGTGGGTGTTGTCGCTGATGATACTATGGGCGCGTATGAAATAGAATGCCCGTGGTCCTCCGCGGGGTGTATGCACCGAACGCGCAGATTGTGTTTGAGGGGATAGACTACTGTACATACTTGTTTCGACGGAGGATTGCATACAGTTTCCTGAAAGACGAAAATCGTGCTCGTATTGGGAAACGTTGAATCTGGTAACAAAGTATTATTATGTTGCTGAAAGAATCCTTACTTCATAGGATAGGAATAGGAATAGGAATAGTTAACCGGCAGTCTGTGTCATTCTCAAGAAATCATTACAGTTAAGCGCTACTCATTACATGCATGCACGATCACCTGTAACTTCCGCATAGCCAAGCTAATTAGCTTTGTGGCATGGGGGTAGGGTACAAAGCTAGTTAGCTTAGAAAATTGCTGCTACTCCATGCTGCTACATATGCTGCTACCGTCTCCACATATGCTGCTACCTATGCTGCTAGGCACTTAGGGTATTCCAGCCAAGTGCCTATGGCACGTGTGCGCCGACTCGGCGCGCGCCGGCGCGCCCCGACGCCTTCCATAAAAGGCAACTCAGCGAAAAAGCATCGTAAATTCATGAAAAATCACAAAAAAATCAGGAAAAAATCTACATAAGAGGCGGCGGCATAGCCACCTCCGCGCCGTGTATCATAGCGTCCCGCCTGCCCATCAACCATCCGCCTCGGCCCTCGGCGGTCCCCATCATCCAAACCAAGCCGGGAGATGTGGTACAGGAGGTTGCCGACGCGCTCTTCGCGCGCGTCGTTTCCCTCGTCGTCCTCGTCCAGCGCGTCCTGGCCATTCTCAGCGACTGACGCCGGCGTGGGCAGCTGCGTCTCCTCGACATCCTCCATCTCGTCGTCCGAGTCTCCGTTCACACGTTGCAGCATGGCCTCGTCCCCTCGACGCGTAGCCGAGCGCGCACTGCGTACCACCTCCACGGCTCTGCCAGGGCGCAGGCGGCCCGTGAAGCCCGGCATGGCTGCGAGTTTCTGGAAATTCTTGAGGTGTCCTGCATCGTACCGCCCGCGCCGCTCTCGGTAAAGCTTGACTTGGACCGCAAGGCCCCGGTCGCGCTCCGCGTCCTCCGGTGTCTTGCCCTCCACCTGCATCAGCTCTCTCTCCTTCTTCTTCAGCACCCGCGTCTCGTCCCGAATCCACGTCACCACCCGCGGTATCTCCACGTTCAGGCGCTTGATCTCTTCGCGCGCGCGCAGAATCTTGAAGTAAGAATCCATCGCCACGCGGTACGCCGGCGCGTCCACGGGCGGTTGGCGATTTTGTCGCTCGTGTCTCGCAGGATGTCGAAATCGCCGAGGAAGGCGTACCCCACCACTTGCTCCCAAGAGACGAGCTCCTTACCCAACTCCGTTGCAGCGGCATTGAACCGCTCGATGGCGTTGCGCACCGCCTTCGACCGTGCTTGCAGCGCCTTGGCGATGTGCTTGCGCATTTTGTATCCTGTGTAATACCAATCAGCCACGCGTACACTGTCCTTGTCAGTTTTACACACCCGTTTGTGATTGATTCATTTTCGTGAGCTCGAAAATGCGCTGCACGACGAGCAGCTCCAGCGCGTTGAGCGCGGCATGATACCTCTGCTTCTTGATCGCCTCCAAAGTCTCGCCCCACTTCGGCGACGCCTCCGTCCACGGCACAGTGATATCGAGCAGCCGCTCGAGTTCTCGCACGCTCTCCCTATCCCTGTCCAGCTTCTCCTTGGCGTGGCGCCTCGCAACATCTTCCTTTCGCACCCCTGGTACGAACTCCGCGTCGTCCGCCCTTGCTCGCCGTGCCACCCCAAGTAAAGCGCTGTGTTTTGCCCTGCCGATCACATTAGCCAGGGTTTTGCCAGACATCACAGGCACTTACTCGCTCTCGCTCAACGCCGTCAGCTTGCGAACGTACTCCATCTCGAGGGTTTCGACATTCGACGCGGCGGCGGTCTTCAGCCCGAGAAGGTACTCCTTCTCCTCCTTCAACCACTCCTCGAACTGCGCCACATCGCGGACGTTCTCGCGTCGCATCCAATCCCGAAGCGCGGACTCGGTATTGAGCACACCGAGAGCCTGCTTGTAGTTACCGCACAGAAACTTGCCTTAACATTTGTAAGTCAGACGCGGCGCTACAACCGGATGAAACGGCACTTACTTAGGTTCGCGTACGTTTCCACCGTATCCATCTGCTTCACGTACGTGCTGATTTCCTGTTGGCGGTGGAAACGACTGGCGTAGCGGCACGATTTGGCCAGGCCGTTCGATCGCGAAAAGAACCGCTCGCAGCCCTCAAGATCTTCCAGCCCCAATCCCTTCACGTACGTTGCCAGAAACCCTAGCTGGCATAGTCGATTGTGGGCGTGCCCGTGGAATGACCCGACAAGGCATTTCGCGTTTTGCCGCCTCGCCTGCTCCCCCAGGTCGCTATTGTTAACCGTCGTGCCGAAATGGCACGCGACGTCGTACCCGAAACCGATGTTCATGCCGAACGCGTCGAGCAGCGCCTTGACCACTGCCAGCGGGTATTTCGCACTGTGTTACAAATAAATCAGACCGACTCATGACCTCACAGGCGTAGCACTTACAGCTCCCCGCTGCGGATCATATCCGCCACCACCAACACGAAACCGTGGCGACAGAGCGCCAGGAAAATCCCCGTCTCGTCGAAGATTCCCCACATCTTCGACGTGACGTCGTTGATCATATTTTTCCAGCGGTCGGCGCAGGGATTATCCTCACTCTAGCGTTGACGGTCAGCCACACTGCGTCAGCGATCGACATCCCCCCACGCACCGAGTTTCCTGCCTCCATTGGCAGGATATCCGCCAGCCTTGTCCTCGCCCACCGCTCCACCTTCTCCCTCGACAGAAAATACCCGTCGCCGGCGTCTCTATTATCCACGCGCTCCCTAGACGGCCCCGCCGTCGGTTCCGCCGCTTCGTCCTCGTCGTCCACCTTCGAACGCCGAAGGACGCGTTTCAGTGAATCGTTGCCGTCCATGGTCGTCAGCATGTCGAATACGAGCCTATCCTCGCCCTCCAGCTTGTAGGTACATGCCGGGCAAGCGTGTTTGAGGCGCCAGGACTCGTCGCGCCCTAGCGCGTCCATGACTCGACGATCCGTCCGGCGCCTAATCTCCAGGTAGACGTCGTAGGCGATGGAGAACTGCTGCCGCAGATACGGCGCAAACTCCACACCCTGTTGGTCGCAAAGCGACTTGACGTAGGCTTGGATGGCAAGCTGAGGGCAGCGGGCGTGGAGCGTGCGGTACGTCTCGAGTACGCGCAGGGTGATGGCAACATGGGGGAGTAGGGGGCGCAGGGAATGAGCCCCGCCGCAACGAACGTTGTAGCGGTTTTGGTCCTGCCCGTATCGTACTTCAGCTCCACCTGTTTTGTCTCTGTTCTGAATGAATTAGAAATGGTCAACGGACAACGGATACAAGGCAATCAGAAACGTACCGAACATGTCTAAGACACGTATTTCAAAGACCTCCTCCACCGTAGGGTGAACGCCGCGCCGTTGATCGTCGTCCGCATCGCCCAGGTCTTCCCAGTCGTTGTCTGGCGGCGATCCTCGCAACTCGCGCTCGGCGCAGTACCGAATGTATGCGTCCGTCATTTCGGGCATCTGCGTTGCGAAGCCGGCGTTGCGAAGCTCCGTCTGGTCTGTTCGAGTTCGCCAGTCGTAACGTCTGTGTGAGCGTATCAACAAAATTACTTTCACTGAGGAGAAAAACAACCTACCGGGGCTTTTCAGCACGAACCTCGCTAGCCAGTCCCTCCTCCAGTGACAAGAATTCCCCCCCCGCATGGCTAATGTCGATACGCTCGGATCCGTCGAGAACGCCGGCCAAAGTGAAGTCGGGAGGTGCCGCGTCTTCCTCTTCGAACAAATGCTCTTCCTGCGTGACCTTTTGAAGACGCGCAAGGTGCGCTCGGTCGGTAGTATCCATAGCTTTTCAATAGTCAGCTTTCAAAGGCCATAAATGCATAAAGCCACCAACCTTTGATCCGCTCTGCCAAAGCCTCTTTTCCCCGCTGCCGATGTGCAGCAATAGCCCGCGGCCCCAGCGTCCGTATTGTGAAGGGCGCGGGATCAATCGGATTGTTGCTGCGCCCGGTCCCCAGCGCCCGGATTTTCTTCGAGGAGGCTTTGCCTTGGTGTACGCCCATGATGAGTGTGTTACGATACAGTCAACAACAACGCGACCCGTGTCGAATCACCTGATAGAATCACATGACGGCCAGCTCACCTTCAGAAAACCTCGTCAAGACGCGTCGCCCCCCATGGCCGGTGCGTATTTCACCATCCCCCTCCCTTTTTTTTCCCCACATTCCACTACCCTGGCACGCGTTAAGCCGGATTGCAAGAGATCCGCCCTTGGAACTCCCAAGCAAGCGCCCGCCTCTGCCTTTTTTCCTTTTTGCCTTTACATTTCGCCCTCCCGTTATTTTTCCGTCTGAATTCTCATACTCACACCTTAACTTCAGGCAGACGAACTCTTCGCTCGGGCAAAGAGTTTTCAGCCTTCGATATGGCCCTGGAACGCGCCGTAACCACCCCCGCGTTCGACTTCGACACCGGTGTTCGTATACAACACGTTCTCGTAGAACCAAGCGCCGCGGACGAAGTGGACGACCTCAGCGACCTCAGCGAATACGAAGACGCCCTTGACTTCGAAGTCCCCGGCCCAGCGCCCCCCCCTCCTCCCCCACGTCCACTCACGACACGCCTCCCCACCCATCCTCTTCTTCCAAACTTTCAGCCGTGCAAAACGACAAGTATCACTCGAAACGGCGACGCGCCACGAAGCGTGAAGAGGCGCGCGTCGCGTCATCCAACCCGGCCGTCAAAGCCGTCAGCCAGCGGCGCGTTCACAGCGCCAAGACCTCCGCCCTGCGTGCGCCCGTCGACGCCTCGACCCTGCGCCACTCGAAGCCGGGGTGGATCGGACTCCGCGATGCCCCCCCGCCCCTCAGCCCGTGGAATACGACACGGCCATCGGCGGTCGCGTCTACACACCGGAGGACCTTGCCTCCGTGAACGACGACGTGCTTCACGGCACAGGGATGGGGGGCCGTGCGTACACGCAGGTAGAGATCGACGCGATCGTCGGCGAATGTGGTTTCATGTATCTGGGCTGGCTGGGCACGTACGTCGCTCGTCGTACACATCCGTCCCTTTCTGACATTCCCCTAGCCTCACCATTCCTATTCTCGATGCGCAACGTCGCGTCATCGCGGTCCTCGGCGGTCGGCCCCGCGACCCCGACTGGCAACGCGTTGCCGACGGCGCGCACGCGCTCATGCAGGAGCGCGTGCCTCGTCTGCGCCTATCTCGTAAACGGCTGCGCCATCGGCGTGCGGCCCGCGAGTTCGCAGCCGTCTCCCGCGGACCTTCGTACGGGAGCGGTCAAGAGGAGCCGTGTGAGTTGCGCAACAATGCGACCAACACCCGCGTCACCGACGAACTCCTCGCCCACCCCTACTTCAAGCGCATCGCGGGGTTTGCCAACGGTGTGTACTCTGTTCCTTACGTGTCTCATGGGTCTTACGCTTATACAGCTCTTTTTGCCATGTGGGCACCGAAACTCCATGCTTATTATCAGACGCAGATGTCTCAGCTGCGTGCGTGGAAAACCCTGCGCTGGAACTTCGCCGGCTGCGCTTTCGCCGGCGCCACCTTCAACCACGGTCCGCAGACCGTCACCGCACCCCACCTCGATTTCGCCAATCTTGCGTGGGGTTGGTGCTCCATAACCGCTCTGGGCAACTTCGATCCAGACGTGGGGGGGTTACTTATACTCTGGCATCTCAAATTGGTCGTACGTTTCCCCCCGGGGTCGACCGTACTCATTCCTTCGGCGCTCTGCAAGCACTCTAATACCCCGATCCGTCCCCACGAAACCCGCAGCTCGTTTGCACAGTACACCGCGGGGGGTTGTTCCACTGGCTATGGAATGGTTGCAAGACCGACGCGGAGTTCGAGCGTACGGCAACCGAAGAGCAGATGGAGCAACGTCGCTTGGACTCGGCGTCGCGCTGGAAGGAGGGTGTAAAGATGTTTAGCTGCATTGACGACCTTTAGACACACGATACAATGGCTGTAGATATCTTGATATAATCTGTTTAGTCTTTGCAAAACATTTCTTGGCCGACTATCACTTGTGCTTGTGTCACTGAGTCTCCCTCGGACACGGACATGACGAACCCGTCTTTCAGACGATCACGAACACGTCTGTCGGTCGTCCCGGAGATCACGAACACGTCTTTCGGTCGTCCCGGGAATCACGAACACGTCCTTCGGAGGACGCGGACATCACGAACACGTCAATCGGAGGACGCGGACATCACGAACACGTCAATCGGAATGTCCGGACCGCGCCCTCCGGCGAGTCAAAATATCGTTGTTTCGGGCAACGCAACATGTATTGAGGTTTTTTTTTACACTGGAACATTGATTATAACATGAGAATCACAAATGAGCCAAAATCCGGCAAGGTGTGAGGCGGTGGATGAGGAATACAATCCAGAGGTAAGTTGGTATGTTATTCATTGTATACATTTGCACTCTACCCATCCACCACTTACCGCGACACCCATGTCTAACACTTTTGCGGCGGACAACAACGACGACGACGATCCACCTGCGGATCGAGAAAAGATGGCTCGCCGCGGCCGCGCGGCTGCTCAACAGCGTTATCGAGAGAGAAACCTGGATGAGACTCGAGAGAAGGCGCGCTTGCGCATGCGCCGGTGCGTTTTTTTTTTGTTCTTCTTTTTCAGAACCATTCCAACGGAGAAGTACACAGTCTCCGTCAACTCAGAGAGGACGCCAATGAGGCCGCTGCGCAACGTTTGCAGCGCCGTGGCAAAGACGCCGAGTACCGTGAAAAGTGCGTGTTCAAATGGATCGATATATCGATGAAGCTGGTGATATTGAACAGTATACCAGAGTACGCCAGAGGTGCCGCACTCACCCTATCTCATTATTTCCCGTGTCTGACCTTGCGGAGCAATTTTTTGACCAAGTACGGGCAGGGCGCGTTCGAGCGCCACTATCTGCCGAAGTTAGAGGCGAACGGCGGCGAGATGCTACCCCGCGCACGTTGGGACTGGGTAGCCAAAGCCGACGCAGACGAAGTCCACCGCTTGGACGCCATTATCTTCAATCCGGACGCAGACTGGGGGACGAAGTACCGGGCCCGCGCCGAGAAACGGGCGTTGTGCAAGGGGCCCCGCATTTGAAGGGTGTGGGTCGTCGTCGTGGGCAGCAACCGTCGGGGGAGGTGAGAGGGATAGGGCACGTACACCTTAGATTGGCTGCAATACTATGTGCCCCAGTGCCTTGCCTCCTTGCTGACTTTGAGAATATACTAACAGCACGGATCGATTCTGACTCCAAACGTCGGCGCTGTGCCGCAGCGGTTAGACTCGTGATTGATTATTTACATCACATGAGGTCTTGTGTTCGATCCGGGCCTTTGCTTTTTTTCCCTTTTTTTTTTTTTTTTTTGGTTTCCTTTTCAGGTCAACACAAGGCGCATGACTTATATTTGGTAGCGTTTGCATGGACTCTCTCCCACTTCCCCTCATGCCTGACGAAGACGACATGCCCGTTTATCGCGGCAGCAACTGGGTCTCGGACGCCGACCACGATGCCGGCAAAAAGCAGTGGTTCCTGATCCTTGGGGTTGGGCTCTTTACCTCACGGTATGTGTCATACCTACATTTATTTTCAGACGTCTGACATCTTTCTCTTGCTTAGATCCGACGCCAAAGCCCGCGCCGATAGCGACGACGAAGGCCGCGACATCCTCATTTTCGACAAGAAGTTTCACGCCGAGGAGGAGTGGGAGCGCCGACTGCACGGAGTCCCCGCAGCGCCCCACTGTGGGCTGACGATACGCCGCCGCGTTCCCCCACGGAACCCTTGGTCAAGCAAGAGGGTAAGTGTTTTTTTTTTCTTTTCGAACGGCCTGAAAATCGTGTTTTCAGTGCCCGAGACGTCTCTCCCTGCGAAACGGGAGGCCTCGACCAGCCCCAAGAAGGCCCCGGCGCCCAAACGTGAGCGCACCGCGGAGGCACGCCCGGTGCTGGCGATGCCTCCCGTTCGCGCCCGCAGAGCCGCGGCGGATCGCGCCGATCGCGCCGATCGCGCCGATGGCGGGCGCGGCGTGGCAGGCCTATCGATGGCGCCGATCTCGCCATCGATAAGCTCAGCGACGACGTCGACGTTGTCGACGTCGTCTTGGGCCTCCCCGGACCTGCCCTCACGCCCCGCGTCGTCCGCGTCCACTTCCGCGCCGTTGCAAGACGGCGCGGAAGTGGACATCCGCGTCAATACGACGCCGCCCGTGCTGTACCGGCGCGTGGTCATGGGGGGCGGCTGGGCGATCGGGCAGCGTGTGGACGAAGCGGGCGGGGGGCGTCTCGTGCGGGGAGTGCAGGCGCGGCTGCTGCTGACGAGCGGTCTGTCTCTCGCGGTGCGGGGCCGAGCCGCCGCACGGCGTCGCCTGTCGCAGGTGGCTCGTCCGCGTCGTCCGCATCCTCGCGCGCGCGTACTTTGTATTGGAACGACACGAAGAAGTCCGTGTACGGGAATTGGTGAGTGTGTATTGATGTGAGCGATTCGACTGGATGACCTACGGTGCAGGGAGAGAGCGGTGCGGGAGATGGGTGACGAGGATAAGGTGACGGAGATGGACGAGGAGGAGGTGGTGACCCGGTTGTCGTTCCGTGGATGAAGGAGGGGGCGGCGCTTTTTTTTTTGTTTCGATTTTTAGTATGCTTGCGTGTGTATTCGGGGGTCGTAAATCTATGCTTTTTTTTTTTTATTCGGACATTGCTTGGGTTGAATGGAATGGGTCAGTTCGATTGAGTGGAGAGTGGTAGAAAGAAGTGCTGTGAGTGATATTGTAAAAAAAAAAAAGAACGGGAGGGAGGGGGCTCGAACCAAAAGTCCTCGTTGGCAACAGCGGTCGCGTCGAACACCCACTAGCCGGCCGGGTCTTGTGGAGGGACGGCACAACCGCTGTGCCATTGAGGACTAAGTTCCTCTGGTGATACTATTAATACATATAAACTTTTAACATCGAGTGTCATGTCGTACTGATTTTGGTAAGTATAGGTAATGCTTCTTCAATTGTTGGCTCCCGCAATCGCCGCTCACTGACGTACGTGGGTGTGGGCATGGTCTATTCTGGCCATGACAGCTCACAGACCAACCGCCACGTCGCCACGCTCCTCGTCGACCCAGGCGTCTTGCAAGAATGTCTCGCGCCGTGCACTTTGTTTGCCGACAACCACGGCACGTGCAGCTCAAAACAGTCTGCGGTTTTTCCTCTCATCGTGCGATGTCGCGTTCGCCGTCTCTCAACTCGCGCGCCGATGGCGGCACCGTGCCCGATGGCAGTGCCACGGCTCCCACTGGCTCCAGCCGCCCGTCTGAACGCCGCGTCGTGGATGTCGAACCGGACGAGCCCGTGCAGGATTGGAGAACGAGGAAGACGAGTTGCTCACCGGGCTGGGTACAACAAGCCACCGCTCCCGGAACCGCCACCTCAAGAGCATTCCTGTGCGCAAACACGACAATCGGGTGCGTTCTTCCCGGGTTGAGACCACCAAACGCGCCGCAAAGCAGAGCAGGGTGAAGAACTTCAATGCCGAGCTAAGGAAGTTGCGGGATGAACGCGAGGCGCGTGCTGTGGAGCTGTCGAAGCTCTATGGGATGAAATTGGCCGAGGTCCGTCGGCGCATGATGCTGTCCAACAGCGTCAAAAAGAGACGACGGCCGTCTCTCCATAACGCAAAGATGTCGCGCATCGCGCGCGACATCAATAAGGGTACGTATATCTTTCGTTTTCCTTCGGACGTCTCTTACGCTGACCTATCTTACAGATCGTGCCCCCGGCTCAAAGCTCAAAATGCCCGAGGTGACCGCGATGGTGCGCGAAAACCCAGGCCTCTACGACGCGTTCGATTCGGACGAGGAGGAGGACTTGTTGAGGGAGATCGAGGAGCAGAGGACGCTTCAGAGTACCGGACTCCGCGCGAACAACGTAGCCGCGCAGCAAGTGGCGCGGACGACGGTAGCGCGCATTGCGGAAATGGTGAGTTTTTCTTGGTCTTTTGTCGCTTGTTGTGGGGTCAGCATGCTGAGCATGATCTGTCATAGATGGACGAACTCCACGCCAGCACCGGCGTCTGCGGCCTCGCCTTGTTCTCGCGCACTCACGCCCACGACACGACGGGCACGTACTGGGCCGAATCAGACGACGCGGCGGTGTTCGTGCGGCATGCGATGAAGAAAGACATTGCAGACCTGCTGGCTCACTTCGAGCTTTGGGCCATGACACGGGAGAAAGGCGAGTCGTCTCGTCGTTGACCGTGCGCGTAAATGTTGACATAACGACTGCAGAGTCAGCGAGCGACAGGCTGCGAGCGCTGCAGAGGGAGACGAAGGAACTGCTGCAGGACGGTCTTCGTGAGTGTCTAGCTACATTTACCTGGTTTCGACGCTGATGTGTATTGCTTCCAGGTAAGGTTCTTGGGCGTACCAAAGTGAAGATGAATTACGCAAACTACGTCGACCAGATGGTCAAGAAACAGGGCGTTGGCTTGATAGGATGGCCTGCCGGCGTCGATTTCAAGCGCATGTCGCTGCACGGCGCGTACGAACCGCTGAAAAAGCTGCGGGCGGCCTTGAAGTCAGGCGCGTGCCACTGGAAGAAACTCACCGAGAGCGAGAAGACGCGTCTCATCGAGCAGCACCGCAGCATGGTCGACGCGGGCGAGGTTGAGACGACGACGTCTGGCAAGAGGTCGAAGGGAGGGAGGGGAAGGGCGAAGGGTGATAAGGGGAAGGGGAAGCAGGTGGGGTCGGGGTCTGACAGTGAGGAGGATGTCGCGCCGCGAAGGTCTTCGAGGAAGCCCGGTAAACGGAGGGCAGCACGGGCGGACAGCGACAGCGAGGACGACGACGACGACCGCGACGACCGCGAACGTGACCTCGGCGAGGACGACGACGAGGACCGCGACGGCGACGACGAGGACCGCGACGACCGCGACGACGACGAGGACCGCGATGCACGGCCGCTTCGCGGGACCGAACAGCGCGCGAAGCTGTTGGCCTTGGTCGCGAAGGCAAAGGCGAGCGAGAGGGCGAGGAGGAAACGCGACGCGACGGGCCGCAAGAAGAGTGACGGCGGGAAGCCCCGCAAGACGAAGACGGACGCGGCAAAGCCGGTGTCAGGCGGGTCCGGCTACAAACGCCGGATGTACGAGGAGGCGCAGAGGAAGAAGAGCAAGACGGGCGAGCGCACGTCGAAGAAGCGCAAGGCGGGAGACGGGGATGGGACGGACGGGCGTAAGCGCGCGAGGAAGGAGGCGGATGGGGGGCAGAGGAGCGGGTGTCCAAGCCGCGCCCCAAGCCCAGGCCCACGAATAAGCGCTTGCAACGCGCCGCCTCGCCAGTCCCCAATCCGCCCGACTCGGATGCTGCACCCCCGCCGCCGCCCGCCGATCAGCGTGCACCGCCGCCGCCCCCTGAACAGCCCGCGCCGACTACTCCCGCCGAACAACCGGCACCCCCGCCGCCCGCTGAACAGCCCGCGCCGCCTCCGCGCGCCGCAGAGCCCGCGCCGCCCCCGCCTGCCGAAGAGCGCACGCCGCCTCCGCCTGCCGAACAGCACGCGCCGCCCCCGCCTGCCGAACAGCCCACCCCTCGCTCCTCCACCACAGGCGCCGCGTCCTCCGCCTCCCAGCCATCCGAGAAGGGGAAAAACACTGTGAAAGGTCAGAAGGGCCGAAAAGGGCCGCCGGAGATCAGAGGGCACGACGCTACCTGGTGAATACATGTGTTTGGGACATCGTAGTGCACCGCTTTTTTTACTTATATTTTTTGTGATTTTTCTGTGATTTTTTGACGAATTTACGATGCTTTTTCGCTGAGTTGCCTTTTATGGAAGGCGTCGGGGGCGCGCCGGCGCGCGCCGAGTCGGCGCACACGTGCCATAGGCACTTGGCTGGAATACCCTAAGTGCCTAGCAGCATAGGTAGCAGCATATGTGGAGACGGTAGCAGCATATGTAGCAGCATGGAGTAGCAGCAATTTTCTAAGCTAACTAGCTTTGTACCCTACCCCCATGCCACAAAGCTAATTAGCTTGGCTATGCGGAAGTTACAGGTGTGCACGATCGTTTATTCCTACTCCTAGTCCATCATTTCCTGTTCGAACGCCTCAGCCGCTGCCTCGCTCCCTTTGCCCTTCTCCATGTTGACGTCTTCGCCGTCAGCATCATCCAAGTCACTGTCGACGTCCGCGGCACTCGCCTTGCGGGTCTTGCGGACAGAGGGGACAACGACCTCCATCCTACGGCGAGAGCGTTTGGAAGTCCCCCCAGCCACCAAAGCCTCTGACTCGGAACGGAGGCGCTTGAGATACTGCAATAAGTCCCTGAGCTCGTCTGGATCTTCCATGTCCTTGACCAGCTCATAAGCAGATGTTCGGAGCCCCTGGACCCGGACTTCAACCTGGATGCGCAGTGTTAGCGACCGGAAGTGATCATTGAAAAAGAATACAATACCGGAAGCTCCACGGCGATCGACGTTGCAAGTACTGCGCTCGGAGGGAGTTGGGGAGGCAAGCGTGGCTCAGGCACCGGAACGGGGTCAATCTCCAACTTCTTGAGGCGCTCCTCGATCTTAGTCACGCGCTCGTCCCTGGCCGCCTTCTCCTTGGAGAGTTCCTCTATCTTCTTAGGAATCTTAGCCATTGAGGTGTTCTCGACGGCAAGCTCCAACTTCTCCTGCTCGACCGTCTCGGCAATGGCGCGCTTGCCTTGAGGTGTTGTAGGTACGCCCGACATCGCAAGTATATACGCGTTTGAACAAACAAGTGCGCGATAAATAAGGCCCTGTACATTCAGCCGCGGGATCTTAAGTTAGCTAGCTGGACCTTGGCAGTACATCTACTTCATCACAGACAGTCACAATCATTTGATCAGGTCCGAGAGTCCGATCACCCAAACAACAAAGCTCTGTGCGACGTCCCGAATAAGCCCGAATGTCGTCCATGACAGTGTCCTCGACAGATCTAGACTGCCGAGTGGGTTATCAGAGTAGAACTCTTTGAGATAGCTATAGGATGTCAATCATACATTACTTGTATAATTGAAGTATCAAATAAGTATTTTCCAAAGTCTCGGCGGGGCTGGGGCGCGAATGGGCGGGAAGAGGGCGGGAGGGCGGGACGGTGTCGACGATGTGATGTGCTGGCACTTCGGGGAGATCCATGGACCAGGTCCAGGCCTGAGTGACCAGCTGTGATTTCCTTTTTGGGGGCTCTAAATGTACATCTATTTTTTGGCGGGGAAAAACTCCATTACAGCTAGCTAACTTGGGATCCCGAACAGGGCCTTATTTATCGCGCACTTGTTTGTTCAAACGCGTATATACTTGCGATGTCGGGCGTACCTACAACACCTCAAGGCAAGACCTTGCTCAACCCCAAAACACCCACAGTCGCGCGTGTAGCGTCTTCAAGTGTTATACAATCCTCTCCACACTATGCTACAACACGAAGGCATTCGTTGTACGGTGTCGAAGACCGAGTGATCATCGACGCGGGATCTCGGATCTGGAAAGTAGGCTTCAGCGGCGAAGGACGGCCGCGGACGTGTTTTATGCTTGCGGGCCCGACGAGGCGCCGTTGTGGAGTCTCAGCAGGCCCGCGGATGCCTCAGAGAAGGCCGAGCAGGACCGGATTTTGGAGTACAAGCTCGAAAAGTGTCTGCGCTCTGTGTTTCACGAGTGAGTCTGCGTCTGGACTGACAGAATAAGCCCCATTCATCTGCGAAAGTTCACTTTTGACGGACCCGAAGGCGCGAAAGGTCATTCTCGTCGAACACCCGCTGCTGCCACTCTACATCAAAGACATATTGGCGCGCATCTTGTTCGATAACCTTCAGGTAGATGCGTTCCAGTTTCTTTCAACGTCTCTTCTTATTGTCCTTATCAAAGTGCCCTCGGTGTCGTTTGCACCGAGCCATCTCCTCTCGTTACTCGCCGTAGGGCGAATAACTGGGCTGGTCCTGGACTGTGGCACCTGGAGTCGGTGGTACTTCCTGTACGCAATTCCGGACGCACATCTCGTGCTAGTTCTAATGTCTCATAACTACAGATTTTCGCAGCCAGACCGCTGTTTCCACAACTACGGACGACCCGCTAGCTGGAGCACGACTAACATCCCACCTCCGCGCCCTTCTCCTTCTCTTTGGACGTACTTACCCCCGCCGACCTCTCTTAGTGCTAGCAGTATCCCTGCAGCCAATCGGTCAACACGTGTCCTCAAGAAGTTTTAACAGACGCCGTAGTAGAGGAAATCAAGGCGCGCTGCTGCTTCGTTGGGGACGGACTCAGCAACGACTCCCGGGACGCGACGCGAGATGGGACTCCTGCCGGGGACGAATCCTCCGAGATGGATCTCCCCCCAAGCGACTCTACACAGTCTGAATCCGACTTTTCCCTCGCGGGGCGCTCGTCCTCGCAGCGTGCGTCTTCAGAGTTTTCGATCATATCACACCCGCGGGTGCCCACTGCAACGAACAATCCCCGGGGCGGCGAAGGCCACCTGGAGGCGTTGGCGGCGCTGTACAGGCGGCATTCGACTGCAACGGAGCTACAAATGCGCGTGGTGCCTCCGGTGTCGCAGCAGGCGGGGACTGGGCGGGGCACCCTCATTATACCTGGGTGGATACGAGAACGTACCGCAGAGGTATTGTTTGAAGGCGGGGACGTGGATGAGAGCAGTGTAGCGGAAGTCATATTGGATGCTCTTGTAAAGGTAAATCGCAATTCCGTTTCTCCACAGTACATCACAGTCATTGGTTTCTTCCAGGTACCCGTGGACCTCCGCAAAACGATGGCATCCTCGATCTTGGTGACGGGCGGGACGTCCATGCTACCCGGTTTCGTCCCGCGCCTGCAGCACGAACTCGTCCGTGCCGTTGCACCGCCTCCACCCCCGCCTCGCCAGCCTACGAGAACGGATCGACCCGACAGGCCGCCTCTACCGCAGTACGACCCCTACGCGTGCCTGCGGCCGCTTTTGCCTTATTTCGCGATCCTGAATAATCCGAACCCGCCGGTGGGGAAGACGGCGCGCGCGGCGGCGAATGCGGGGAAGGCGCCGGCGTTTTCGCCTGCGACGATGGCCTGGGTTGGCGGGTCGTTAGCTGGGTACGCTTCAGTTTCTTTGCTTCGTACTTCCAGTGCACTGACTGATCGCTTTTATCTTTTTCCGCAGCGCGCTCAAGACGGGCGGGGTCGAGGTCAATCGCGAGCAATGGGACTCAGTCGACGCTGCTAACCGCGATGAGGACGGCAACTTGGACGAGTCCATGGATGTGGTGCAGCAGATCATCCTTCCGGATTGGACGAGGTCGCCGCTTCCTGCGGGAGCGCCGTCTGCGCTGGCGAACCCCCAGCCATCTGCTCCTCAGGTCCAGGTCGGCGCGTAGTACTACTCAGTTACTGAGCATGCATCTTATTATTCGTCGCAAACCATGTATCATTCATTCAATTGTTCGTAACTTGAGCTACATTAAGTGAAAGTGCCGTATGCAAATATCCAGAGGGATAAATAATGGGGGTGGACGTGAATCATCGCATCCAACTACCTCGAAAGAAAGGGTGGAGCAGTCAATCAGTTTAGGATCGTGAAGCGAAATTTTGCGAATGAAAAATTAGGTATAAAGATCGGTCGAGTGGTAGTGCACATTACCCCTTCGCCTTATGCGGCAGGGTCTATGACGCGGAGTGTAAGCTTCGCACCGTCCAGAGACGAGCTCAGACGGGCCCAGTCCTCTTCGGTAGACACCATCTCCATGAGCGCCGTGTCCTTGAGGGTCCCGATGGAGGACACCGAGTTGCCGCGGCCGCGCACGCCCGCGGTCGCCTTGATGGGCGACGCGGGGATCATATAGGCGAGCGCAAACTTCTCCGGGAGCGCGATGCCCTCCTGCCCGAGAAACTTGTCGCGTAGACGCTGCCGAATCGCGCCAAGTGGCAGATCCTCCTCCGCGCGGAGGAGGATAATGGCGTTTTTGTGCGCGACCTTGATCACGAGTGGCTTGGATGACGAGGAAGATGACACAGACGGGGCGGTTGACGACGAGAAGTCGGATCGCGCAGAGTAGAACGAGTATACGGAAGGAGTGATGGTGGAGCCGGTGGAGTCAGAGAACGAGGACTTTATGGTGGTATCGGACAGGATGGACGTCGACGAAGATAAGACAGACGCAGATGGCGAGGGTGCTCGCGCGACCAACGCTTGCTTGCGTCGAAGGAAATTGGGACTAACAGGCGATTGAGGCGTAATTAGTGAAGGGGAGCTGGGTGAGTTGATCTCAGATGCGGTAGGCGAAGCGGGCTGGGTTATTCTGGTTGCGTCCATTCTAGGAAAGTTACCTAAACCCGCTGAAGGCGACGTGGCTGATGGTCGGGGAGACATCTGTGGCGTCTCCGGACGGACTTGCACGGGGACCTCAGGCACGAAAGAACACGGCCGCGGGAAGGCGTCTGAAAAATTGTTTGAGTATTTACATGTCGGCCAAGTAAAGCCTTTTCTCACCGTAGAAATATTCATCGATCGCATCTCCTTCAGACGCGTAGGAGGCTGTACTTTCCGGACGAGGGCCGCGAGTAGGGGTGGCGCGGGAATCCGGAGGGTGGGACGAGCGCGGGATGATGGCATCGGCGGAGACATTCGTCATGAAGCTCGCGGTGGACAACCTCGCAGGGTTGGTTTCTGGAACGTAATATCGGGGGATGATTCCTTCGGCAGAAATGTCAGTCCGGAAGGTAGCTATGCTGGCCATGGACATTCGTGAAGAGCGCGAATCCTCATTGGAATCATTCGGGAGAGTCAAGTGAAGATCCTGCAAGAAAGTCATCCCAGACGCTGTCGTCTGCCATGACCCGCGGTGCGGGTGCTGATTCACTGTTTGCAAGGTGAGTGAAAGGAATTGAGATCAAAGCGATATGACGAACCGGTCGTAGCGTTCGACGCTCTAGAATCCGGGCGGGGCGGATCCTGCCGTCCTTCGGAATCTGCAGCTGCGTTCTTTCGCGATCTCTTCGCTACAGCAGCTAAGAATTTGCCGCCACGGAAGCTAGGTTTGCGATCAAGCTCTCCGCCCGGCCGAGAAGGCTCCAGATTACCAGAGCCATGGAGGGGGTTATGGCCAAAGGGAACAGGTTCGTCGTCCACGGTGATCTGGACACTGATGGAGCTCCTCGCACTGCCAGTGGACGGTATAGACGAGGAGTCGGACGACGCCGTGGAAAGTGCGCGTTCGCGGCGCGAGGGAGACTCCACCGGAGACTCGCTTGTCGACGAAAAATACGACGAGAAGATGCTACTGGTGACCGAACTACGGGGCTTGGACGATGGATTCTTCTTTGCAGCCTTTTGTTGGATATCCTGATCCCGTCTCCAGAATGCAAAAAAGTCTGAGACCTCGCGTTCCTTTCGGAAATCGTGGAGTAGTGTGGGGACATCTTCCGCAAGAAGAGCGGCAACGAACGCAGTGAGCTCAGCCTGTCGTTGGTCCGTCGTAGCTTGACTGGCACGAAACATAGTGCCTCTCTTCGTAAGCGCGGGGACAAGGTCATGGATGTCCTGGGCGACAGAGTCGGGCTCAGGGCCAGGAGGCAACGATTCCCATGAGGAGGCTTTGTCGCCATGAAGATAAACGCCATTTTTCCGGACGCCCTTTCCTGCCACGAGGCGCTGGCGCTTGGAGAACGCAAGACGAGAGTATTCTCGCTCCAGTGTGTCTTGAAAGATGAGGCAGTCCTCCCAACGACGTAGAATCTCGTATTCGGTATGAGATCCTCGCGAGGAGACGGAGGAACGATCGCCTCGAGTAACGGGGCAAATCCGCATGTGGAAGTTATAGTTACCTCCTGCACGGAGATCAGGTAAGTCATTCGGACGACGAAGTCCAACACACCGAGCTTGACTGGAGGAAGCATCTCAACGGTGAACCGGGATGGAGCGGGTCGGTACACTGCTCTTTTCCAGTGCTGCATGATGTTGGATTTAAGAGCACTTGTTCATTCAGAAAGCACGTACATCGGCAACGGTAGGACCTTCCTCTTGCCCGGGAATGTTCTGAGACAGGTTTTAGAGACTAAGAAATAGATAAAGCTGGGGCGGACAAACATTTGGAAGCATCTTGAATGGGGGTCGTAGAAATTCCTATCGGACACCTATTTTTCGCGGGTAGTAGGCCGGTGTGGTGAGCAAAGCTCGTGGAGAAGCCAAAAATGCTGGGAAAGACACAGAACGGCGGGTCAGGGTAGCGCAGTGGAAGGAGAGGTGAAGAGAGGTGTCGCGGGCGGGGCTCGGCATGGTCTTGCATTCTCTTATTGTTCAGGCCTCTATTATGATCGACTGAGACAATTGAGATTGATTTGATCTGACAAAGCCAGACTGACAGCGTGGACGGATAAGGAAGGCATGTCAAGGCTCTCAGCAAGCCTCGATGGATAATAATATTGGCATGGATGTTTTCGACTCCAGAATGCGACCATAAAGAGCTTGCCAATTCAGCGGCTCAGCATCAGGAAGGAACCCAGTCGCTGAAGAAATTGGTAACCAAAGGAAGCTCAATACTTGTATTTGTACGACTCCGCTTTAACTCGGAGAACTGTCCAGAATTTGAGGACATGAGTGACTCCGGACTCGGTCGATTGTTTCTGTTTCCCCTTTCTTACATAACATGGGTGGCCAGAGTTCCAAGATCACAGAAAAGGTAGCCTGCTTTCTTTTTGCGGAATTGCAATTACTGAAGTCGAGGTCTCGCTCTGGAACAGTGGACATATTCAAATATCGTCACTGTCAGAGTCCTTCTCCTTCGCCAGGCAGATCTTCCATCTCTGTTCGACGTGGTCGCACGTCTGAATATGTTTTCAAAGTTTCTCGGGCTTGCTGCAAAACAGGCCCCGGGAAGCTCCACCAAGGGGTTGTCCCAAAAATTTCCGGATTTCAGCCTCAAAAACCCAATTTTCTGGGCCTCAAAAACCCAATTTGGGACAAGGGTCGTTACATGTCACATCTGTGACTCAGCCAAAAATGTCACGCAGTCGAAAATTTTCCCAAAATTTCGCCCGCGCATGAAGAATGCCGAAAGATGCCGGGATCAAAGTGACCGACCAGCCGTCAAAAACCCAATTTTGGGACAAGGATTCGTAGATTTTGGGCTCAAAAACCCAATTTTGGGACAGGGATTTGGTCAAATTTCGACCTCAAAAACCCAATTTTCGGGACAACCCCTTGGTGGAGCTTCCCGGGGCCTTGCAAAACATACAGCATCCAAGGCTGCATCAGAGCTTCACCCACAAGGTGGGATAAAGATACTGTATTGCGTATGTGCCAGGTGTGTGAATTTTCAGTGTCTGCCAACGCCTCCTCCGGCGGCAGGACTCCGATCTGTATCTTCTCTGTCTGCTCTAGATCTTGGTTTGGCTTACCCTAGCCTACCCTAGCCCGGCCTGACCTCGGCGCGGCAGCGAACTTCATCATGGTGTTTCTTATTATTTTTGTAGTGGGCCTTTATGGAAGAGTTGCCACATGCAGCTCTCGACTCCGGAGTGCTTTTTTCTTGCTCACTTCGGAGGTATAGCGGCATGAAGGCGAGCACACAGCCGCGAGACGAAAATCCGATTCGTTGAAGCGGCTTACATAATATGGCAACTCACTACTTGACCCCATCGTGACTCGAGCTCAACGTTCAACGTTCAACCTCGACTCGGAGTTGACCTGACCAGTGACCTGACCCGATCCACTTGGCCTGACTCCTGCCAACACTGGTCGACACCCGTTTGGATAAACCCGGGGCCCGGGCCTCTGGGTACCAACACACGCTCCACATGACGATGCAGCGTCGGCATGCTCGGGTGCTTTCGCTTATCTTCCAAATTGATACTGGCTCCAGGCAACTTTTCAGTGTTCACAGCGGTCATGTCATCCATATGTATCCATGTCGAGGCGATACCAAAAAAGCCGAGGGGTGTGTCCATATGTTCACCTTTTGGTAAGGTGACAAGGGTGATGGTCATCTTCGGTATGTGCGGGAACTATATTGCGCCGCGCGAGGTCTATTCTGGTCTATTTCAGTGTTATCGTCCGGGTAATTGGGTGCATCTGAAATATCAACTCCCCGTTATAAAAGCAAGATTGGTGCCGTTTTTTCTGTTCTCACTCCCTTCGGAGCTCCGTCACTCTAATGGCTGAGGTGGCCCACGAGAAAGAGCCTTCAGCGGCCTCTATCGACGAAAAGGTCTACGAGAAGAGTTCGTCGGGCGATATCGAAACCGCTAATGAGTCTTCCACCGAGTTTGCGGTTCTCCACGACGAAAGAGATATCGCGACGCACGTCGTCACCGTAACTGATGATGAAACTCTGAATCCCTGGACACTTCGTGCCATGGTCCTTGGTCTCGGTTCGTACCAGTAATATGCTTGTAGACGACGCTGGACCTTTGCTCCCCAGGTCTGTCGGCCTTCGGCGGTGTTCTGGGTAAGACCTAAACTTGCGCACAAGTCCCTAGTGCTTACATATTTTCTTCGCAAGCCGAGATATACTACTTCAAACCGCAAACGGTGTTGGTGTCGACAATGTTCTTGGCCATAATAGCTTTCATATTGGGCAAGGCTATGGAGAGCTTCATTCCTACTCGGGGGTTCTTCCGGTACCTCAATCCGGCATGTTTATCCATGGCTGCTCTTCGCCTCATGTCTGACCCTCCTTGTAGCATCCGTTCAATAAGAAGGAGAATGCGTTCATCGTCATTATGTCCAGCGCCGCCGCAAACTCTGCACTCGCAACTGAGGTGTTGGCAGTCCAACGCCTTTATTACGAGTCCACGCCCAACGCCGGATCCTCCATCTTTCTCCTTTTTGCTAGCCAGCTCGCTGGGTACGGAATCGGCGGGCTCTTCAGACGTAGGTTGTTCAGCCCGGCCGTGTCACTTAGTGACCCATCATTGAATACCTCCAGCCGTCCTCCTCTATCCGTCTAAAATGTTGTATCCGGGAGTGCTACCCCTGGTGTCCATGTTCGATGCACTGTACAAAGATGCAGAAGGAGCCAAGAAGAAACTCAAGCTGTTCTGGATTGCGTTTTTCGTGTATGCGTCACATCTACCACGGGGGTTCCTCAGGCATTGACGAATAACCCCTTTAGTATATTCTTCTGGGAGATCCTTCCAGAGTGGATGTTCCCTCTTCTAACGGGGTTCTCCATCTTCTGTCTGGCCAACCCTCGCTCAGCCGACTTTACTCGAATCTTCGGGGGTTCGAATGGGAACGAAGGCCGGTGGCCCTTTGACTGTCCCCTTACTACGGCCTTATCTGCCCCTAGGGTTGGGGCTGCTATCCCTCTGTTTTGATTGGCAGTACATCTCTGGAGGAATGTTCGTTCCGTGTGCGACCGTGCCCTGTTTTGAATCATAGCTTCCAGGTGTCAATCCAATGACCATCCCTCTCAAGGCGCAGTTCAGCAATTTCGTTGGATACATTCTTTGCATGTGAGTGGTGCCCAACTTTTCCGGTTCGAAGCTAACGTCAGTGTCTTCAGGGTCGTTTTTGTAGCCGTGTATTACAACAACATCTGGCAGGCCAAGAACTTCCCATTCGTATGATACTTTCCTTGCAATGCGTTTCCGGTACTCATTTCCATCCCCAGCTTTCGCAGCTACTGTTCTATCAGAACGGCACGCAGTATGATCAGCTTTTGATTCTCAACGAGAACCTTGAAGTCGACAAGACGCTGCTCGCAGAGCAAGGTCTTGTACGTAGTTCCAATCTTCCTCATTTACTCGAGCGTAACATCCTTCCCAGCCATTCTATGCAGCGACATGGGTCGTTCAGCTTCTAACCACGAACTTGGTAAGCCCTTTTCTTGTCGGCGCAGCTGCTTCTGACCTCTTCAGGGCATGGCGGCCACGTTCACGCATCTGTTGTTGTGGAACAGAGAGGACTTGAAGGGGGCGTGGTCCTGGGCGACACCCTCGGCGCTGAAGAAGTCGTGGCAGTCTTTCAACTGGAAGTTCTGGCAAGACGATGGCCTCAGAGACGCACCCAAAGATAGCGAAGATCTTGACCCCCATTACCGAGAAATGCTGAAGGTCCGTACCTTCCAACGTTTATGTTGATCATGTTCGTGAGATGTATGAACAGTACCCGGACGCTCCTAGCAGCTGGTTTTCTAATTTCTCATAAATCCCACGCCCAAAATTGACTCTTCCGCAAGGTACATTGTCACGTTGATACTGTCCATCATTGTGTCCCTCGTCATCATTTACAAGACCGACTCGACCCTCCCATGGTACGTTGCGCTTTGCTCGGAAACGTAACCCCGCCAATGTAAATCTTTGCTTTCAAGGTGGGGCTATTCATCTCCCTGATTCTGGCGACAATCTCCATTGTGTTCTTTGGATCTTTATATGCCATCACCGGTCTTCAATTTATCATCCAACCGTTCGTACAGGTGCGGCCACTTCTACGCTTGTGGGTACTGGCACTTACTGTCTTCGCAGATGATCGGAGGTTTCATTCACCCGGGGAAACCTGTGGCGAACATGTTCTTCGTACTGTTCAGTTACAGTGTGTATACTTTCCTTCGCAACTCCTATGGGTCTTGTTCAACCCTTTTTGTAGACTCGGTCACCCAAGCACAGCTGTTACTAAGAGACCTCAAAATCGCGCAATGTACATTTTTGGCCTTGAGGGGGATGGGTTGCTGATCCCCTCCATCCCCGCAGACACGAAATTGCCACCAAGAGCCGCTTTCTTTGCTCAAGTGGTGGGGACTTTGTTCGGTGTGCCTCACCTGTTTTCGTATCTTTCCGCCGCTGATTATAATGCCTTAGGCGCGGTGCTAAATTTCGGTTTGGAATTCCTGTTTTTTTTGTTGACACCTATATTGAATACTGTCAATCAGTGCTCATGAACTCAATCATCGACAACCAACGACCGATTTTGTTGTCCGTCGAAGGGACGAATATCTGTATGCAGCGCGATTTTTCTTTTCATTCCACGCTCAATTTTTCCCGCTTCCAGGGAGCGGCCAACAACCTCAGCAGTATAACTCGCAAGCCATTGCATGGGGCGGTTTGAGGTGAACACCCCGACGTTGCCTATTTTTGCTCAACCGATCTAAACATACCAACCAGTCACCAGCTGTTCGCAGTGAACCAACGCTATCAATGGGTCGCGTGGGCATATGTCGTCGGTCTCTTCGTGCCTGTCCCATTTTGGATCATCCACCGCTACTTCCCAAAGCTGCGGGCCGACTATCTTTACACCCCCGTCATCTGGTATGTTTCAGATACTCTGTTCTTTGTCATCCGACCCCGTCTGCAGCTACTACATCGGCTGGCTTTGTGTGGGGATTAACTCCTCGATCTTCATGTACTTTTCCATTGCGTATATCTCGCAGTGGTGGCTGCGCACACGGTACCCAAGGTGGTTCACCAAGTACAACTACGTCCTTGCGGCTGGTTCGTACATTCTTCCGTCCCAACAAGTACTCTCGAGGCTGACCTCCTTTCCAAGCACTCGACGGCGGAACTCAAGTCATGGTGTTCATCTCTCCTTCGCGGTGCAGGGCGCTTCTGGGAAAGCACACCTCTTCCCTCAGTGGTGGGGTGCGAATCAGAACGGTAAGGAACAACTGCCGCACAGGAGATCAAGTACTAATTCATGAATGCAGGAAACTATGACCGCTGTCTGGTTATCGATTGAACACACACACTGTATATGTGCTTGGAGAATTTCTAACCACGCGAAACCTAATCATCATGACTTGACTTCGAACTCCCTGCTCGACGACGCATATCATTATGTATGTCTTACGGGCGAGGCAGAATCGTTCACAGCCGGGAATGAGAGAGGAATTCGCAATGACCGAGCCAAGATCGAGCACTCAAAGTTGACTGAAAGTCTGAGAGACCGCGTAAGGCGCGACCTAGAAGGAGATAATCATTTTCAAGGTTGAAGTCGACATAGCCGAGTTGACCGCGCCTAAACGCCAATGATCAATCTAATCGGGGATCCCGACTGACCAATTAGTTACTACCAGGACTGAGGAGAGTGGCTGAGAGTGGTCGACCGCCGGGAATTCTTGCTGCAGATTACTAAGGCACGACCAGGAACTGTGAGCAACAAGAAAACGAGTTTGGGCATTTCATTTGTCACATCTACATGAACCAATCAAGAGGAACGAACAGGTTCGTTGCCCAGTCCGGGTTTGAGCTTGCCATCGAAATCACAGGGCGCGAAAGCCCAGCTGCGGCTATACCGCCAGGAGAACCCATATCGCACCACCCATAAAATCAGCTTGGGCATCGGTGGAAACCTGGAAGGGCGGACGTAAATTCGCAGCGCAGGCCCAGGTGAGGAAAAATCGGACGCACTGGGGCAGCGAGGCTTTCTCGTGGCAACCAAACCCAAAGGTACTGTGGTGAAAAGCGACACCTGCTTGAGGATGGCGCTCATCAGGCGCGCTTCCAGATCCTTGAAGTCTTGCGCTGTAAATCCGGCTGCACGCAGCCGATTTGAACCTAGGGTGGGAATCTCCTGTTTCGAGGATGAGTACGTGGACATATACAGGATTGGGAGGTAATTTGCATACCGCGACGAGGTGGGAGACAAGCACGTCGCCGAAAGCGCTAAGTTTTTCGATGACCACTGTTGATTGATAGACCACATTTCCTGCATACACGTCCTTGAAATAGTTCTGGAACGCCGCAAAGCCTGCCTGGAAGGCGTGGTGTTGCTCGACGTTGGCGTCCATACTATGAACGCCCAATTTCTCCTCGTAGAATGGGAATACCAGCGCCTCCTCAATCTACCGAGTGGGCCACTTCCAGATTAGTGAACTATGCGCTCAATACATAAGTTCGAGACTGTACCTCGTGGTGATGGTGCAGCATTTCGCACTATGAGATAACGACTGAGACAAGGCGCGCGGTAGAAGCGACGGACATACAAAACACAGGCAGAAGAACGCAAAGTCTTTCACTTGATCCTCCCGGATTCCTTTTGCTTGAGCATGCACAGCATTAAGCGTTCTAACTTTTTTCGATTAAAAATGAGAGGAATCATTAAGTTTGAACGCACCGAATGAACATGTTGTGCGATACGCTCATTTCACTGAATTTTTTGGAGTTTGAGTACTCGGAGGGTCAAAAGCCCAAGGGAGAGGCGTACATCGCTTGATGGTCAAATGGGTCGTCCCAGTCGCCGGAAGGGCGCGCTGCCGTCCGTTGCGATCGCATGTGAGTCTGATACGAGCAGTTTTGAAGGTAAGAAAAACACACGAATCAAGCGATACGGGAATGGCATAGAGCAAGTAGGACTGTAGGAGAAGCCAGTGAATACCTTTCAACTTCATCTTGTCCTTGTACTTATGGGCGGTATTTGGCTGCCAACCCAATTCACCGAGACCCTTGATCGGCCGCGGTGATGCGATTCACAATTTTGTTCGCCGAACAATAATATGAATGTACGCTGCTTGTGCGTGTGTTTCAGCATAGCGCTCGCAAAATTGACACACCGAGTACTCCGACTGCAATGCGCTCTTCTTTGTATTGCAGCTCTCGCGCGCCAACGATTTACTAGTAGTACGCGGTAGGATCAAATATGCAAAGGCGCTTTCAAAACCAGTATTTCAGCAAAAGGGATGCCAATGGAACGTGTAAACTGATGACTCGACGGTGTCATCCGGGCGGGTGCTTGCTGCGCAGGCCCGACAACGACGCTGCCGAGTGCCGACGGCAACGATATCCCGCTCCTGCGGCTGAAATGTCGACGTGCAGTGTTTCCTCAGCACCGATGGAAGCTGTTTATCGGCATGCAGAACGTGGTTGATCAGCAGATACATCGCGATGGCATATGAAGGCTGTGACGGCGGAACGCGTTCGAGACGTTCTCGAAGGCTGGCCCGTGGCAGCAATAATTTAGATAGTTTGCGGCAGAAAGAACTTTGACTGCGTTGCGGCTGCCAATTTTTATGAGCGAATTTGAGAATCGCGAGGTCCAGGTGGCGGGAGATAATAGCAGAGTGAGGCGGCTGCGAGTTGATCTCGGAGAAAGCAAAAAGGAAGTGGCGTGCGGCAAAGGATAGATCCAACTGTAAGGAGCTAGGGCACATACTTGGGCGAGGCTCCCATCCCCGTCTTCGAGCAACTTGTAGCGCCTCACGATCGAGAACAGCCTGTCCCATTCCAACGTCCGCACCCATTAGACTCTGCCCGGGGCTCAAATGTCAGCGCGAGGGCCGTGGGCAGCAAGTAAACCGCTGATTGGACGCTGTCGCCTGTGCGGGTGCTTATTGCGCAGGCTCGACGACGAACGTCGTGTCCAGAGCACGGACGGCAACGATATTCCGCTCTTGCGGCTCAGCATGTCCGGGACGTCCTCAGAACTGGCCCGCAGTGGTGATAGTTTAGTAAATACTTGAACTCGTTGCGGCTGCCTCTCAAGAGGTGGCGGAAAAGAAGGACTTCGTTGAGTTGGGTCGCTTTGTGACTGCTTGGTTCCGACATTTACCACGACCACCGAGCGCATCTGTTGCGCTGAATCCTTAGCCCTATCCGACCCGCCGTTTTATGCTCAATAGGCCCACATACAATAATCCAAACAGTATTTTAACCCCCAAGAACCAAGCCGAATCGCGATCCAGCTCCAAATATGGATTTTTACTGCTCCACATCCCAAGCGAGAGTCTCACTCATGTCCGTCGTTTCGTTTTGCAGCAGTCACCTTTGACTGACATCCATCGCTGTCCAGGTCACCTCGCACCTCGATCCTAAGGATCTCCTCACTCTCGGCCAAGTCAACCTCCGTCTGGCGAATCACATAAAGGACGATCATACCTGGCATCGCGCCTTCGCACAGCAATTGCTCGGTGCCGGCCCTGAGACCGACCTAGACAACGCCGAATCTCTCTTGCTTCGCAGATCCTATCTCGGATCCTGGAGACAAGAGTTCATCCTCCACTATTCCCTCAGAAGGTACTTCTATCTTGGCCGTTCAGATACTCAGATTTAACGATCCACCAGACGATGGGAAAAGTGCCGCAACGCCAACAGCACTCTGACGCACAACCCGCTCAATTCTACCGTCTCTAGTATGCACCTCATGCCCGCCCACGGCCTGCTTACTTCTTCGCTCCAATACGGCGTTGTCTCCCGCAGTTTTGCCTTCACGGGCGCAGTCCTCCGCGGGTACCTCGACGCAGCAGGCGGCGGCGGTCTCGGGATTGGCAACCCGAACGCCGAGTTTTCCCCTAATGTCTCTGCGTGCGCGCTCGGCTCCGACGGCGGCACTGCCAAGATCGCATGGGGGTTCCGGAATGGCGAGCTCGCGTTCACGGCTGCGAACAAGGCTATGGACACGGGAAGGAGGTCTGCAGCCAAGTTTACGCGTTGTAAGGTGGAGGAGCAGCACTTCGGTGCGGTGCTTGACATCAAATGGGATGGCATGAATGCCGTGTCTGCCGGCGGCGATGGCTGCGTCAAACTCTGGGATGCAAAATCCCAGTGCGTTTGGACATCGGAATGTCGCGCACCGGGCGACTGCATCGTCAAGGTTGCTTCTTCCTTGAGCCAAGGGGTTATCGTTGCTGCTATGCGCAGCGGCGATATTATCGTCTGGACAGGACTTACGGTTGACCAACCCACTTCCGACGTCCCCACGATCACCGTTCCGTGCCCCGTCCGCGGCGAGGGGGCGAGCCACGAAATTACCGGCCTCCACGTCGACAATTGCGCGCCCTCTTGCGTGTTGCTCGCGACGTTCGCAGACAGCCACCTGTTTTACCGGTTCGACGTCGATTTCTCAACTCGCGCTGTCGAAACTCATCAAATTGGAGACCCGGCCCTCGGGGCGATTACATCCTGCATCCCGTCCTTCACTAGCCAGCCTGGAGAACACAGTTTCATCATCACTGGCACACAGCTCGGGTGCATCGGGATATATGACTGGACGGACTCTCAGCACTCCCTGCCGACACATAAATTCGAGGCGTACGAAGACGGCGCGGCCGTGACAGCCCTCGCGTGGAACGGCATCACGATGGTGACGGGCTGCGCGCGGGGGACGACGAAAGCGTGGGACGCGCTGACGCTCGAGTGTCTGCGCGTGTGGCCGACGCCTGTGCCGCGCAAACGCGCTGTCCCCGCGGCGCTCCTCGGTGTGTTGCCTCCAGAAGATCCTAAAGTAAGGCAGATCCTGCTCGGCCCCGAGAAGGAGACGATGTTTGTCGCGGTCGGGGATCGTGTTATGGCTTTCCGCGCGGGTCCGGTGCCTAAAGGGGGTGGGCTCAAGGTGCGAGGCACCCCTGCGAAGAGGAGGGAGCAGCGCACGGGTACGAGTAAATATCTCCGTGAGTTTTTCTCCTCCCCTGCCTAGATGGTGTGCGCTGATTGTCAATCGATGCGTGCAGAACAAGTAGAGATGAAAGAAGAAATAAGCGCGTCGCGCCGCTTGCTCGACGAGGAGAGCCGATCCGCACAGCGTGCGTACGGGCGCGCGAGGGAGCAGCGTGCAGGGCTGGATGAACTCGGGTTGGACGAGGTGGAGGCCGTGGAATATGTGCTTATGCTCAGCCGCGAAGAGGCGATTGAGCGCGAGCGCAATGCTCAGCCACCGATCGAGGAGGGAGTATTCGAAGGAGATTTTGGCGAGGACCAGGTTGGCTCGGCCTCTCTAGCTCCCTCATCCGGGTCTTCGTCGTCTGAATCGCCGCTTTCTTCGCCCCGCATCGGCCCCGCGCAATCGCAATCGCAGTCGCAATCGACGCTCAAAGGGCGGCCCATTCCGCGTCACTCGGGATTGAATCACAAGTTGCAGGTCTCCCCGCAGATGCGGCCCGAGCCCACGGAGGCGTTATTCACGCCGTCGCCGCGGAGCCTTCCGCCACCCATGGCTATGGCTCACTTCCCGTTGATCAGCAGCGCGGGTTCGAGTGCCAGTGCCAGTGCGAGCCCCCGCGCGTCGGTGTCCCCAGGCAAGTCCAAGCCCCCTTCGGCTTGGGGCACACCGCTTAGCGGTCGTTCGCCCGTTCCTAGTCCTGGGACCTCCTTCGTATCGGCGTCGAGTCGCGGGGGCGCGTCGTTCTCGATCGCCGCGGTGCGAGACCGTGACGGGGCTTCAGATCATGATATGGACATGGACGACGATCTCAGGTTTGCGATCGAGCTCAGTTTGGCGGAGGCAAGGAGCCGTGGTGGGCAATGAACAGAGTAGGTCGTAGGAGGTCTTAGGTATAGTACACATGCATGTGTGCCCCAGAATATTTCCTCTCAAGTGTTGTTATGCATCCTTAGATATAGATGCGAATACAGTTTATGTTTTATTTTTCACTGCCCATGTGTGTTGAATTTTGGAAGGTGTCCTAGACGTGTACGGGGGCGCTAAAATTTGTAGAAAGTGTGCCTGCCTCCAGAATCGAACTCGTGGTCATGAGTATATTGGACCTTGCCCTTGCCCAATGCCCATCCCGCGTACCCTACAGGTCGTCGGGTTGATCAGCTTCGAGGTACCCAACCCTTGACCCAAGGTCATGACCCGGGGTCATAACAACCTCAGTCCGACTCCGACTCCGACTCAGCAGCAGCAGCAGCAGCAGCTGTAGCTGGTTTTGTGGATGGGAGTCCGTAGTCAATGAAGAGGGTGTACGATATGATTTCTGCTGTTCTGCTCACATTTGTCGGTATTGCGTGGCCGTTCATGCACCATGACGTTCAACGCGTTCGCAAGAATATGCCTCGACGACATCCCGCAGCTGACGAATCAGATGCGCGGATAAATGTATTTCAATCTTATCGCGACTACATACTGTAATAGTTTGAAACCCTTGACGGGCCCATCTTGCCGTTTCGCTACCGGCGGGTCAGGTCCATGTGGACGATGGAGTCATACTTATCTTACTCTCTTAGGCTATTTAGGACCTGGCAGTGTCTCTCGCTTAGGTACTTCCACGGATTCGAAGGCGAGATTCGAGGCGATGGACTGGGTGCCAGATAATCAAGTCGCAATCACTCCTTTTGCGTTAGATTCGTCGGACCCGTGAGTTCTTACCGTTTGAACTTTCAGACCCTCATCCAAGCAATTCCTCAGAATCTGGACACGTCCCTTGACTATTCCCCTATACGCGGCTTCGTTCTCTGCGCTTATTCTGGTGCTTCGTTACTTGAGACATTTCCCTGAACCACCTGCCCCACCACCGTGGAAAGACCTATCAAAATATGGAGGCGCTATCGTTTTAATACATAGCACCCTTCGTTTTCTGGCATGTTTGACTCTTCTGGGGCTGTCGATCGCGTTGTTCGTCATTGACGGGACGAAATACGTAGAGTGGGAGTTTCAACTGGGACTTGGGGTCTTCTATGTGCGTTACTCGTCGATTGAGCCTCTGCCGGTTTTAATACACGACAGTTATATGCGTCTCTGCTTGCTGCAGCTGCAATCGTAGCGACCTCAAGATTTGGTTTGGTGGCCAAGGCGCATCTGAACATCATACTGGTCGCGGCTTTTGGCGTTTACTTCTACCGCGACATCTTCCCGCTCACCACATACACATGGCCGACGCAAGACGCCGGCGAGGGCCGTATCTTAAGGGCGAAGCTCGTCGTTCTCACTCTCGCAGCCGTGATCATTCCGTTAGTGACGCCGCGGACATATGTCCCTGTCGATCCCTTGGTGCGTACGTTCGCTTGCGTGCTCCAAACAATCTAAGGTGTTGGACGTAGAATCCGATGCCCGTCCCGAACCCCGAGCAAACCGCATCGCCACTTTCCCTCCTGTTCCTCAGCTTCCTCGATCCTGTCATTTTGCTCGCGTATAAACTCCCCCATCTACCATTCGACCTTCTACCGCCACTTTCCGACACCGATTATTCACAGAATTTGAAGGCGCGAGGATTCCCCGTATGTTCATACCTCTGCTCCTAACGCGACTCAATCCTGACGATTTCATCGAGAATCTCGACCCTTTCTCGGGTGCGAGAAATCGTCACATATTCTTTGGGATAATCAAAACATTTCGGTACGTCCTAGTGATACCTTCCTGGGACAGTGAACTCAGTCAACACAGGAGTGATTATCTCACCATCATCTTCACGCTAATGGTATACGTTGTCTGCACTTTTGCATCGCCAATTGGAATCAACCGCGTACTAGCGTAAGATCTTACTTGATGTTTCGCCCTGTATATTCAACCCATCGTTAGATATCTCGAAGATGGACCTAGCAGTTCGGATTTCCGACCATTCGTTTGGATCATATGGCTCGCTGTGGGTCCCTTAACAGGTACAATAGCTACGCAAGCGTATTTTCGCATCGCCAGGCGCATCCTGGTGCAGGTTGAGGGTCTTTTGACGGAGCTCATTTTTGAGCACGCCTTGCGTGTGCGCGTCAAAGCGCAGAACCCCGATGGGGAAATCGCACCATCCGACGCCGACTCCTCCGATGCGACACTTAGTACCGGCGACGCGCAGTCGGATGCGAGTAGCGAAACAGCGCAAGGAACGCCAAGCACGACTTCCAAAGACGTGAAAACCACTGCCTCCGCCCCGGCAAACAGCTCTTCCGTCGATGTCGGCAAGATCAGTAACCTCGTCACCACGGATTTGCGCAATGTGACGGAAATGTCCGACTTCCTCATGCTGCTGTTCTACATGCCTGTGAGCATCGTGTTTTCGGTCGTCTTCTTGTACCTTGTCCTGGGATGGAGGTATGCGTGGGCTCTCCCTTTTCACATGTGGTTGCTCATCAACGTAGTGCCTTTGTGGGAATGGCGACGATGATCATCTTGTTCCCTTTGTCCGGTATGGCGTCGCAATTCCTGCAAGTCATTCAGAAGGGTCGTATCAAGGCGGCCGACGCGCGTATTGGAACGATCGCAGAGAGTAAGCAAACTTTCGCTCTTCAAATTTTGTTGTGACCTCGCTCTTCCAGCGATGAACGTTCTGCGCATGATCAAGTTGTTCGGCTGGGAGGAAAAGATGCTCGCGCGGGTGAACGCCAAACGAGAGGTTGAGTTGCATTGGATTTGGAAGCGCGAGATTTTCGAATGGGTTGCGAATACGATCAAGTAAGTCTGGGTCTTGTAACAGCCCACTGGCAATTGACTGTGATTCTCGATAGTTCCACCATTCCAAGTGCGTCGGACTTTCTCTTCTATCACACTCCTGACCTTTTTTAAGTTATCACAATGGTCGTAACCTACATATCTTTTGTCAGTCGATCTTCCACTTGTGTATTGTCTCCCGGGAACCAATCTCACGATCCTTCAGACCGTTTTGATGAAGCAAGAATTACGCCCGTCCATCGTTTTCAGTACAATACCTGGTAATTGGTCCTTTCAACGTTGAAATGCTGCGTTAACGATTAGGCAGTGTTCGACGTACTTCGCAACCAATTGCACATGGCCAACTACCGTCTCATCCAATTCATCGACGCCAAAGTTTCAATCGATCGAATCAACGCCTTTCTGCACGACGTATGTCCCGCTTCCGTGCTTGCACGCTGTTCTGTTCCTGACTCTGCCTCAGACGGAACTTTTGGATTCCTTCGCTGAGCCAGGAGAGGTCGCCGAGTTTCTAGCAGAAGAAACGCCTGCGGAAGCCGAGAGTATTGGTTTCCGCGATGCGTCATTTACTTGGTCGAACGACGGCGACGGGTCCGTTACGCCGTCACGGCGCAAGTTCGTCCTTCACATCGAAAATGAGCTCCTGTTCAAACGCGGTTGCATCAATCTAGTTGTATGTTTTTCCATATCTCTGGCGTTAGTCTCGCTCAATCTATCTATGCCTAGCTTGGCCCGACCGGCTCTGGTAAGACTATCTCTATCTACATCTACACTAACAGAATCTGACTTCTGTAGGCAAAACATCGTAAGCTTAAATATCACAAATGAAATGAAGACGTGCTGATTGGCCGTTTTTAGATTGCTCATGGCTTTGCTCGGTGAGTTTCAGACGTATTAGCACGTATTAGCGGCCAGGGTCGATTTTAATGCGTATCGAAGGCGAAATGCACTTTACACCCTCGACACCTAGCTCGTGGTTCAACCTCCCTCGCGCTGGTGGGGTTGCGTATGCTGCACAAGAGTCCTGGGTTCTGAATGAGACGATTCGGGACAACATCTTGTTTGGTGCTGAGTACGACGAGGAGCGGTGAGTCTTGTCATGCCTCGGCCTGCCGGAGTCTGATTACAGTGAAGATACAAGAAGGTTATTCATCAGTGCGCTCTCGAGCGTGACCTGGAGCTGTTTGACGCCGGTGGTTCGTGTCTTTCCTCTTGTTATAAGGTGAACATCAGGCTCAAATAAAAGCAGACGCTTCGGAAGTTGGCGAGAAGGGGTTTGTTGTATTCCTGTCGTCTATTTCTCCCGTTCACCTCCACTTCTTTCAGCCTGACTTTGAGCGGGGGCCAGAAGGCTAGATTGACCCTTGCGCGCGCAATCTATTCCAAGGCTGCCATCGTGCTTCTCGATGATGTGCTTGCTGCCCTAGGTCTGTTTCACCCCGAGCATGAGATTCGATATTGATTTTCAATGCAGAGTATGTGATCCCTGTAGTCCTCAGATTCGAACCTTACGCCGCAAAGTGTTCACACCTCAAAATGGATCGTGGAAAAGTGCTTCAGTGGCGACCTAGTCAAGGGCAGAACGATTATCTTAGTCGTAAGTCGTGTTTTTCTCTGTCAACAACATACCTAACTCGCGCCCACAGACGCACAATGTGGCCTTAGCCGCCACCGTAGCGGATTTCACCGTTTCCCTTGGCCTGAATGGACAAGTCTTAAGTCAAGGATCGGTGGCAGAAGCCCTTCAGCATGACATCGCCCTCGCGGAAGAAGCGAATGCAGAGCTTGAGGTATTGGAGCAAGTTGTCGACCCAGCGCCCCTGGAAGACAAGAAGGAGACCAAGGACGGTAAACTGATCCTCGCGGAGGAGGTGAAACTGGGAAAGGTCAAGTGGTCTGCGGGTTGGTCTCCTGCGAATCATCAATCAGCATTGTATTCACATCGTTTCAGTTGCTCTCTACCTTCGTGGACTGGGTGGCTTCGGATTCTATTCCGTTTTCCTTGGATTCTACATACTATCGCAGGTCTCCTCAATTTTCGGAACGTGGTATCTTGGGTATTTTGCGTCTCTGTATGAAACCAGCCCCAGCGGTTCAGTCTCGGTTCCTTAGTGCGCTGCTTTTGTTCGACTCTGTTTTCTGTATCTCAACTTTCACTCCAGTCACATGGGCATCTACGGATCAATCACCTTGTTCGACATCGCGACTCATTCGATCGCCGACGTTGTCTTTGCGTACGCGGTGCTTCGCGCGTCTCGTAGCATCCATCTGGAGCTCATCAAATCAATTCTGGGTACGACTTTGCGCTGGCTTGATACGACTCCTACGTCCAGGGTCATTGCTCGGTTCACGGCCGACATCACGGCCGGTGGGTGGTATTACATGGAAGCTGCCATGCACGCACTTATCTTTTCCAGTGGATGGTCCCATCCTCAATGTTTTCGCCGGGTTCATCTTCAATACGATAACTATCCTTTTGTCCTTCGGAGCTGTTGTACTCTTGACGCCCCTCTTCTCCGTCCCCGGCGTCTGCGCCGGCATTATCGGTGGACTCATCGGCCAGCTCTTCATCAAGGCCCAACTCTCAGTCAAGCGAGAGAGCAGTAACGCGAAAGCTCCTGTATTGGGACATTTCAGTGCGGCCATCTCGGGCCTGCCTTCCATCCGAGCCTATGGGTCACAGGGTTCTTTCATTGAAGAGTCCCTGCGTCGGATCAACAAATACACCAGGGCTGTCAGAACGCTCAACAACCTGGATCGTTGGGTCGGAGTGAGACTCGCAGTAGTCGGCAATTTCCTTGCCGCCTTCTTAGCAACCTACCTGGTCTACTTCCAAAAGGTGAGTCAGTTTTGCTCCATCGCAGATGCCGACCTCAGTTGTGCTTTAGGAACGAGCCAATAATGTGGGGTTCAGTCTCAACATGGCAGGTCAGCAAGGGCTGATAAAATGATACTTTTGCTCTTACTGATTGACCGTTACCTCAGCTGGATTCAGGTAAAGAAACCATTTCATTATACTATTCTTTTCGCTGACCGTTTCTATAGCATGCGGATTCTGTTTTGGGCAAGTGAAAACTCTAGCCGGTTTGTGATACCTGGCTAACTATTGGACAGGTGCGCATGTGGAATGAGACCCAGATCCAAGGTATGTTTCTTCCTTTATTCAAGAGGGCTTCCTCTCTGACTTTTTCCCCAGGCAACAGTCTGGAACGGATTCAGCAATATATCGACATTGAGCAAGAAGTGAAACCGACTGAAGCCGGAAAACCACCCGCACATTGGCCGAGCAGTGGCGAGCTTATTGTGGAGAAACTGTCAGCACGCTACTCGCCTGATGGCCCGAAAGTGTTGCGCGAGATATCATTCCGTGTTAATGCAGGCGAGCGTGTTGGTATCGGTGAGCGGATTAGTGCGCCTCGCCTGTCCTTGTATGTCTGATCATATCTTCAGTTGGCCGGACTGGATCTGGCAAGTCTAGTCTGACGCTCGCATTGCTGCGGTCCATATACACCGAGGGAACCGTGCATTACGACGGAATCCCGACGTCGTCCATCAATTTGGACGCTTTGCGTTCCAATATCACCATCATCCCGCAGATGGTGAGACTTGCGTCTTCGTTCGATACTTATCTGAGATTGGTTCGTAGCCCGAGTTGCTGTCGGGCTCTTTGCGGCACAACTTGGACCCCTTCGGTCAATACGACGATCTGACTCTGAACAACGCGCTGCGTGCCGCCGGACTTTTCTCTCTCCAAGAGGAGATGGAGGAAGGCCGGCTTGTGCTGGATAGCATTATCTCCAGCGGCGGCTCGAATCTGTCAGTCGGACAAAGACAGATTCTTGCACTGGGTAGGTTCCCCGTCGTGGGTCCGATTTGATGCACACACTTACTTCCGTCCGCACAGCCCGAGCGATCGTGCGGGACAGTAAAATCTTGATATTAGGTCAGTGGGTTCACCCTGATTCCTTTGCAGGCGACTCACGAGATCCCAGACGAGGCAACGTCAGCCATCGACTACAAAACCGACACTGTCATCCAAGCGTCGTTGCGCAATGAGCTCAAGTCGGACGTGACGGTCTTGACTGTCGCGCACCGGTTGCAAACTATCCTCGACTCTGACAAAATTGTAAGCGAACTAGTGGTGCTGCATCGAATGTACTGACCCACCATCTATCCAGATGGTCCTTGATGAAGGCCATATTGTCAGTATCTTTTACTACTTCGCGAATCACACGCTGACCAAACGGTGCTGCAGGTCGAGTTTGACACCCCAAGGTCTTACTGCAAAATCCCAAGGGCAAGTTGCGTGCGTTAGTCGACGAGTCTGGAGACAAAGAGCAGCTGTATGCCATGGCGGAGGGCAAGCGCCGTTAGTGCTGTTGGATCTTATGTGGAACAGGATGGCATTAAATAAGACTAGCACTAGATTATCGATAGTATGTACTCTTCAGTTCCATCACCGTTCGTCGGATCATTCGGAAATACGACTCTCTCATTTACCACACGGGTCCACACCGTTGTGCAAATTGGCGGGGTCCATGCAGCTCTTACAACACCACCCGGCGACAGCCACTACAGGGAATTGCATTTGCGCACGATGCACCATTGATAAGGCGTCTGTGTGGGACTCTCGTCGGCAGGGTCGGCAGGTTCAAGGCTGGCACCAAGTTGGCCTAACATTACTCACTAACCAATGCCCACTGAAACCCTGGTCCCCCTTGTTCAACTCACAGGGAGTCTGCCTTCATTCTGTAAAATTCCAGCCCATGTCTCAAGTACAAGCAATTTCCTAAGTGCCTTGGCACCGACTGTCGTTCAAGGTGGTTCAAAGCTAGCGATATCCTCAACGGTGGACACGGGGCACTATGCCGAGAATTCGACAGTTTTTAGTCTGCAAGAACCTTTTCGAGGTACGTTGGCTAAGGTCCGTTGAAATCAATGCACGTAACACTACGATATTACAAGCCACTTGACTGTCCCATTTGACCTCTGAACCCTCTATCCAGCATACTTCTTTCCCCACCTTATCTCTTGGCTAGGAGATATAAGGAGCCGGTTTCTGAGCAAGTGCTCAGTCACTCACGCAACAATGAGTTCCGACCCGTCGTCCTCGAAATCTGAAGATTGCACGTTCACCAGCACGGGCAACGACTCCCGGGTCCGCTGTCGTTTTTGCACAGGCGACCGTATGGACTGAATCGATTTTCAGGACTACCCGAATCCTAATGAGCCGTCGATGTTCTACAACGCTGACAACTTAGTGCCGAGATCGGTCACTCCTTCGGGTACCAGGTCACCAGATGAGGAGATCGATGAACATGAGATGAAGCCAACGTAGGTCACTGTCTGAGATATTCGATACCAGCGAAAGCTAAGCACGATTACAGCGATATTTTGTACAATTACGATGCTGAGGCACGATCTGCGCGGAACGCTGTCGAAACGTGCGTCGGGTATATGGCTACAATACGCCGGGAAACAATAACGGCTGACAGTACCGTCCACCGAGCACTTTGACCTTCTTGCCTTGAAGAAGGTCGGCGACCTACGAAGGACGTCATGTGCATCTCATTCGCCCTTGATTGCGCAGGGTTTGCGGGCCGAAGAAGACCTTCTTCTCTTTTCAGATTTTTGTCATTGTCCTCAGGTTGGAATCTGCGGGTAGATGCCCTGCTGGATAACATATTCGCTGTAAGAGGAGTGTAAAGTAGAATAAATGAGGAAATGAATGGTTATCGCGTAATATGTAGATTGGATCAGGATAGATTTTGAGCAGTGGCAGGCTTTGCTGGTTCTTTCATGGCCAGCTCGCGGTACCTGCCTCCGCCGCCGCAAGAGTCCTTCCGTCTCCCCAGCCTCAAGGATCTCAACTTCCAGTATCGCTCTGCCCGGCCCTCACCCGACGACCAACAGGATGTTCCGCCCACCCGCCATGTGCACCAGTGGGCCCGCAACTCCCCGGGACAGCAGCATCAGCAGCAACAGCAGCAGCAACAGCAGCAGCAGCCATCGCCGCCACTGTCGGCGAACGAGCAGTATGCCTCCAAGCACGAACAGGGCGGGTACTTGACGCCCGGGGTACCCATGTCGATGCAGCAGGCCCAGCAGCAACAGCAGCAGCAGCGGACGGACGCTAAACGCGCCAGATCCTCATCCCGGCAGTCTCAGGCGAGTTTTCCGTCCTTTTATCCGTTCTCCACGCAACGTGTGCTGTTTTCAGGGCCCGTATCCCGCACCCCCACCGTACACCCCGACAGCTTACTCCCAGCCCCAGCCCTCCCCGTATCAGTATAATACACCAACCCCGACGTATCCGGAATACCAGCAGAACCCATACCCGTCGCCGGGGCCCCAGGATGCTTGGGATCGACAGCAGCAACAGCAATTTCAGCTGCAGCAGCAGCAGCAGCAACAACAACAGCGGTATACGGTCCAGCCTTCGCAGACCCAGTATGCTCCACAACAGCAGCCGCAGCCGCAACAGCAGCAGCAGCAGCAGCAGCAGCAATACGCGCCGCCGCCGATGCACATGTTACCGCCACAACAACAAATCTCTTCGCCGCAGGAGCAGCATCAGCATCAGCAACATCTTCCACGGCAGCATCCGCGCTCTCAGTCGCAGCAATCGGCGCACACGCATTCTCAGTTGCAGTCTTCACATATATCGCATTCGCAGTCACCGCATGGATCGCATTCTCAACAGCCGCCACTTCCCCAACAACAACAATCCCATCATCCTTCTTCCCAGCCGATTTCCCAATCGCACCAGCACCAGCCGCATGCGCATCCACATGCGCTCGCGCCCCAGCTGCACGCGCAACCCGCCACCGTACCACCTTCTCAGCTCCAGCAGCCACAGCAACATCACCACAACCCACAGCTCCCGCAGCAGCAGCAGCCCCCTCCCCATGCTCCATCTCATACCTCACAGCACCTCCCGCCGCCCCCGCTCCAACATCAACCCCAACAACCAGCCCCGTTTGCGCCGCGCGCGAGTTCGTCGTCCCTCGTGCCCGTATCCACTGCTCTGGAACGTAGTGCACATGCCCAGCACCATCCGCCTCCGCAACTTCAACAACCGCCGGCGCACCAACATCAACATCAACACCAGCAGCAACCACCGCCCCCAGCGCATCCTCTTTTGCACGACGCGCGGCGCGAACTGTACGTCAACGTGAACGTGAGCGTCGGGGATGGTGGCGAGAAGGACCAGCGGCATCCTCATCCTCATCAGCATCAGCCGCAGGCAAGCCAGCAGCAGGCTCTTCCTCAGCCGCAACCGCAACCGCACTCGTCGCATCTACCGGTGCATTCTCTTCCCCTTCCTCATTCACTTCCTCATTCGCATTCGCTTCCGCCACCCCAACACCAACAACAAGCGCCGCAGGCGATTATTGGGCACTCACACCCGCACTCTCATTCGCAGCCGCAGCAGCAACAGATTGCGCATCCGCATTCACACCCGCCGCCGCAGCAGACGCCGACGTCGGCACACCACCATCAGCAACAAGAAGCGTCGCCGAGTCAGCAGCAACAGCAGCAGGAAGGCCACCAGGCCGATTATGGCGCGCGAAATAGCGCGATGAACGGGGTACGTGGCGTCATCAAGATGTCTACACTTATACTGATACTAATAAAATTTAATTAAAAGATCCTGGAGCACTGCTCAATTCTCTACCAGTTCGCGTCGCGGTACGCGCACCTGCAGGCGTCGGTGCCGCACGTGCAGCCGGGGGTGGAGGAGGTGGCGGAAATGGCGAGAAGGGCGAATGAGGTGGTGAGACTGCTTGAGGAGCTGAGGCGGATGAATAATTATGCGTTGGCTGCGGGAGCCGGCGGGGATGTGCGGTCGGTCGCTGAGAGTGCGGCGCCGGGTCCGTCGGGGGTGGGGGTGGATCCCATGAATGTGGACGTGGATGTCGGCGGGCGCGAGCAGCAGCAGGAGCACGATGTTGCGCGACCGCCGAAAAGGCCGTGGGAGGAGGTGGACGGGGAGGAGGTGGACGAGCTGGAGGAGGGAGAGGGTGCCGAGTCGGCGGCCGGGCCGTATCCGACGCCGACGGAGACAAAGGGGTCGTCGCCGCTCTCGGGTGCCGCGAGCCGCACGACGGCAGAGGCGGACATGGAACTTATCCGGACGAAGCGCGCTGCGACGGCGGCGGTGGGTGGCGGTGGCGCGGGCGGGCCGCCGAAGAGCAAGTATCGGAAGCGGAGTGTGAGCGTTTTTTCCTCTCTTTATTGCTTTTTCGACGAAAGGATGGTTGTGCTGACGTGCGTTCCCGGGATTGGTCCGGCCAGCGGGCGACACCGCCGGGTAAGTGCCATACATGTAATATCAGGGAGACGCCCGAGTGGAGGCGGGGCCCGGATGGCGCGAGGACGCTGTGTAACGCGTGTGGGCTGCGTGAGTGGCGTTATCCCTCTTTTCTTTCACTTATTAAGACAATCTATCTGGGCAGACTACGCGAAGCTCATGCGCAAGCGTGAGAAAGAGGGCGGCGCCCCTATCGACATTGACACGCTGCGCGCGTCTGCGCGGGCGGATATGGCGGCCAAGATTGCTGCCAAGGCCGGCAACCGAGCTATGAAAAATGGCCAAACACCGGTGCTCCCCGCACCGTCTTCGTCGGACGAGGTACCGCCGCCGCCGGCCCCGCCGTTGACGCACCAGAGCTCGTTCCAGGTGACGTTCGCGCCTCCGCCCCCGCCGCCCCCGCCGGGGCCCGCGCTGTCGCCGTCTGAGGTGCAGGCGCAGATGCACCATAACGGCGGTCCTCCGGTGCCGCCTCCAACACTGCCGCCGCCTGTGAGCGCGGCTGCGTGGTCAGTCGGCGGGCAGCGTACGTACGCGCCGGAACAGCTGCAGCACCAGTCTTTCGTGCGCACGGCGGGGCAAACCTCATCTGCATGAAAGGGACAGACGGATGGATGAAGAGGAGAGGGGGAACAGCAGTTGTCATGCTGTCTCGCTGTCGCATTGCTTTCTTTGCTTTTCGCTTTTTTGGTTTTTGATGATTGATGAAGGGTTTTCGTTTTCGCTTGCAGCCGCTACTGTTTGGTATTCGCTACGTACTCCAGTGGCCTCCCTCAGCAGCTGCCACGACGCATTCCGCACCATTCATGCGCAACTATCCATATCCTATCCCTCTATTGGTTCAACCCCCGGGTCCCTCCCCTCGAATTCTGTATTTGTTCATCACCATTGCAAAACCACGACCCACATACCGCTACGCACACGGAGAGGGGAATCCGATAATGCTTAATAACTTGATTAACTGTACTACTTGCTGTGTGGGTGGATATCCACTGTTACATACTGCCACTATTATTGTTGGATACGCGGGTAGTTGTAGGTCGAGAGGGCGTGTTATGTTACTATCTGGACATGTAATGCACTATGCCATTCGCGAGGCACGACGCAGACAACGAAATGACGAATGTGTTGGCCTGAGTCTGTTGGCCTGGTATACCTGTTCGGCCGGTTATCTCAAGTGACCGGTCAAGCCATCAGCCCATCATGATGCGGTCGGTGCCCGCCACCAATTCCACTGGCATGCCCGAGAGGCCCAAACGCGATCGAGAAGACCCCACTGACGCTGGCAATCCACCCAAAAAACAGCGCCGTGACGATGTGCGTCAGCTCGCTTACCCATCCCCAGCATCCTCTACCCCTCGCGTCCCCGCCTTTCAGCAACCCACCCAGCTCATCTCCTTCTCCTATACCCCGGAACGGGTCCTCGCATTCAACGACTCGGCTCTCCGATATTTCGTTCCGCCACCGAACGGCGCGCAGCTGGGGCATGCGTATGAGAGGTGGAAACGCCGTCCAGAGGGCCGCGCGCGCATTGATGGGCTTCTCCGCGCCCTCTCTGCCGCACGCGCGAAGCGGCATCCTGCGCTTGCGAACGGGTTCGCTGTAGTTTCGTGGCGGGGCGTCATGACTCGAATACTGACGGCGCCTTACGAGGAACGGGATGGGTGGGAGCTGAACGTCATGTGTGTTGATGGTGTTTTGTACTTTGAAGAGTACCTCTCCGAGGCGCGGTTGCTGGAAAAGTATGTGCAAACATTCAGTAACGCGTTATCGTTGATTTGAGTATAGGAACAACCTCGAGCCGCGTCAACGGCGCCAGACGTACTATGGCTACGCGTTTGAATCATACTGCACGTCGGACATGCCGGGCGTAGCAAATGTGCCGCAGATACCGGGCGATCCACCAGGATGGGGCGGTGATGTGGACACCAATGTGCAATGGTGCGTTAATCTGCCTTGGCATCGGCTGAGCTCACGGGTCGCTTAGGTGCAGTGTTGTACGCACAAAATTGGGCGATACGCGGATGGTCATCGGCGGTGAGGTGGATTGTGTTCGGGGTGCGTGTTGCCATATTTCCACTCAATTGAGCCTCATCTTGGTGTAGACAAGTACACCGGCGCACCGGATACGTTTGTCGAACTCAAGACGTCCCTTGTCATCCGCGGTTCCCAAGATGCCTCCCGGTTTGAAAAGTCGGTCCATGTATCGCACTACTTCCGTTGTTAATAGTCCCGCAGAAAGCTACTCAAATTCTACATGCAGTCGTTTCTGCTCGGCGTGCCCGTATGCCCTTTCCTTCCATCGCCGGCTCACAGACTGAATATATATCTCCAGGAGATACTGGTTGGATTCCGGACACCTGCGGGGCAGGTTACGACTACGCAGACGTTCAAGACTGTCGAGATCCCGCGTCTGGTGCGCGGAAAACCGCACGCATGGGACCCCTCGGCGTGCTTGCAGTGGGGCGACGCGTTTCTCACCTTCCTGAAGACGCACGTAGGAGGGAAGGACTCTGAGCCGCAGACGCGCAGTGTCTGGCGGGTATCTTTTCGGCCAAAGGCAGGCGTGGAGCTGCGTGCGCTGGACCCGGAGGAGGTGGAGGATGTAGTGGCTGGAGAGGAGCGCGTTGGGTTTCTCCCCCAGTGGTATTGGGATGAGGTGGTGAATCCGCAAAAATTGACGGCAGAATCGGCATCAAATGGACAGGCCTAAGGTCAGTTCCTATGTAATTATCCAGTCAACATTGTCAGGTTCATTAGTGGAATGACATGGCTACCTCCTTGCTCAACTGGTCACTGGTATCGTCCGCCCTTTGACCTTCCTGAGGCATGATACAGCGCACTCACCGACAGACGTACCCGATTGTCGAGTTCATGGACCCTGTCCAATATTGTGCCGCTGAGTATCTTAATACCATGAACGGGTCGTGGAAGTACACTATCATCCACATTCTGGTTCCCTCCGTATATTGTACATCTGTAGGCTACTTACAAAACAATCAGTCATTGTACCCCCGTGCCTTCGTCGGTGCCCCATTGCTCGAGTGCGAGTCGATGCCCTGCTGGCGCCATATCTCGAGCTGACGATCCTTAGCCACCTTCCCAGTCTGCTTCTCATACGCCGCGACAGATATCGGCTTCTCGCCATGCGGCGTGGCGCGCAACGCATGGCGCGTAGCGGGCCAGAAATCAAAGGTGGCGGAGTGCGTAACGACCTAAACCATACCAACATCAGCAACAGGGAATTAAATTCTGGCGGTGGCACTAGACGTACCCGGTTATCCCAAAACGCGATTGAGTTCTTCCCCCAGTGGAAGCGCACCTGAAAGTCAGGATTTTCGCTGATCTGGTGGAAGAGCAACGAAAGGATTGCATCCGACTCGGACTTGGGCACGCCGACGATGCGCCGTGTGAAGCCTGGAACTGGGTCAGGGAGGTGTTCCGCACAGGTACGTCCGGATTTACTAACCAGGGTTGACGTAGATTGATTTCCAGCCAGTGACTGGGTGTACCCGCACTACAGGATGGACCGTTTCGATGGGCTCGCGGCGAACGTGAAGGCCCGCAGCGCGCGCGCCCTCCGCCTGCGCGACAGCACTGTGCACTGCGCTGAGACCCTCCAGATACTTCTGGAATCCAGGGCTGAACGACGAGTAGAGAGCGTATCTGCGCTTGGTTTCAGATACGTGGTATATACGAAGAAAATATAGCTTGCCCAGAGCTCCAGAGAGTGTCTCCGCCGTATTCGGGTCCAGTAATGACTTTGAGCGAAGTCGTGCTCGGGGGCTGAACCTCGTAGGTCACCTGTGGGAGACGAATATCAATTTCTAAACATGAATGGTGCTAAATAGTACTCACATCGGAATGCCACAGCTCCAGCTTGGAGAACGAGGCCGGATCCGGGCGACGCGAAGCGTCGTTGTATACGACTGTCCCAGTCGTCAGCCAAACGCACAACAAAGAAAACGTGGAAGAAATGACATACTGTGAACTTCTTCCAACCCATTTCGCGGGATGGGAGTGGTCGCATGCTTGTGAAGCGGGCCAAAGTGGCGCGCGAGGTCAAGCTGCTGGTGGATGTCGATCTCCTGGTCACGGAAAACTGTCGCGTCATCCTAAGCAAAGACGTCCGACTGTCGCTGGCTAGGCATCACTCACACACAACCCCGCGCTCCGCGACGAGCAACGCGCTACGTAGGTGTCAGCTGTAGGAAGGAGGGCATAGAGATATAAGGCTTACAGCTCATCCTTCTGCGCGTCCGAGAGTTGGCGGAGGTCGACTCCTAGAATCTCAGTTCCAATCGCCGGCGTGAGGTTCTTGACCTTCTGGGCGGCGCCGAGAAGGCTCTTCTTTTCCGGGTCTGCGAGGAGCCCGCGGTCGCTCACCGCAACCTCCTTCAGCGGCTCCCAGGTCAATTTCGGGAACCACGGCTGCAAGCACACAAAGCTCAGCGGCGGATAAATGAGACTGAGCGAAAAATCCGCGCGGACCTTGAATTGCGCGTGTTCGTATGCATCGTCGCCGTCATCCCCAATGGATGGCGAGTAGAAGGGGTTGAAAACTTGGCTTTCTTCCTTGCTTTCCTCCTTGAGAGCCTCAATTCGAGCAGCTCGGGTTTGCTCAGAAGAATCGTGCGTTGCGACGGGAGCCATTGTCAAGAGAAGCTGGTATTGGCGTTCGTGGGATGACTATCCCTTACTTATAAGAACTTCAAAACCCATTGCGCAATCCTTGCGCAGCCCGTATATTAGTGGTCGAGGCTAAGTGCGCCAATAGACGGTGAAATTGCGCGACCTGTTCACACGTAACGTGATCACGATGATAGAACGGAACGCCGGGCCGCATGTGGGGAAGCTGAAATGCATCAGACTCGCCGAAAATCCTCCCATGCAGATCATGATGTTCATTCTTTGAAACTACAATTTGGCATTGCGATGCTTCGTGTTTACCTGTCCCCACTGAACCAGGCATTAGCACATTCGCTGTATGATCTAAAAAACAAACCCACCCAGGGGAACCAAGGCCCAAGATCCTTGGAAAGCGTCCCCGTAAACTTAGGCTCGCGCTTCTCAAAGAAAGACTTGACGCCCTCCTCGCCATCCGCAGATCCACCCAATTCACGCATGGCTCGTGAATCGTTCAGGTGATTTTCTTCAATCGATTGGCCAGGGTTCTGGATGAGCCCTTTTGCAACAGCGATAGAAACCTGGGAAGTCGTCGCTGCAAGCTCCCGAGCAAAGGCGAGGGCGGCGGGGAACACTTCTTCGCGAGTTGGGAGGATTTCGTGGTAGAGTTCCTTCACTAGGGGTGAGGTTGCTGGGAACGTGGCGCCCGTCAAAAGCAAAGAATTGGCGCGCGAGGCGCCGATGAGTCGAGGAAGGAGGTAGCTAGAGGTCGCTGTAGAAGTGTTAGCTGAGGCAGAACGGCGACGGTTGTAGACGCGCGCCTTCGGGGACGATCCCGCGACGCACGAAAGGAAGGTGAGTTTTGCTCCAGCCCAGACAAAACGGAAGTCAAAGGGCAGCTGCATGGCGGTCATGCCCACCCCCGCCTGATTTGAAGTTTAGCGCTCATTCGGGCGGGGAAACTAGCACATACTGCGTGACCGTTAACAGCTGCAATTGTAATCTTGCGGCAGCGGTAGATGGCCAGAGAGGTCTTCCCGCCGGTGTCTCTGTGGGCTGCACAATACTTAGTGATATGATGGTGCACAAAGACCAGGTAACACCACTACACACAGTGGTAGCCCTCCCTGTCTTCGTCGGGCGTCCACAAAGTATTCCATCCGCCAGAGAGTTCGGCCTGGTAAAGGTCAGAACCAGTGAGCATGGAAGCTAGATGAGACTTGCTCCAGCGCAATAGGCAGGCGCGGTATGCTCTGCGGTCACAATGACGACTTTGACGCGATCATCGCGGTCTGCGAGGTCGAAGACTGTCTGGAGTTCCTTGGGAACAGCGCGGTTCCAGCTGTTTCGCTGTTTGGAGCGATTTTGAACAACAACCAGAACCGGTCCATCAAGAGAGACTTTGATAGACTCAAAGCCGAGGTTTGAGTAATCTGGGGTCGACATATTGGAGATAAGGCAAGGGTGAAACAGTTGGGCTTATATATGTAGTTCGGAACCGGTTTCGAATGGACCGAGCGCAATTTCAGACGCTAAGTCGGAATTCTCTCTGAGACACAAAGCACCCCGAGGTCTACCCCGAGAACTCGTTCCGTAAGATGGAGACACTGTTGGCAGAACGAGGTGATGGGTCCGCCCAGAACGGGTTTCTTGTTGGTTTTTGGGAATTATAGGTACACTCCAGATGTGGTCGGAGTAAAAGAAAAGTTTGTTCATCATTGACACATTTCCTGCGCATGCTACTTGTAACTTCCGGCCGCGCGCCTATTCCATTTCCTCGGGCGCCAACATGAGTCCAAAAAGGCCTGGAAGCAGAGGCCGAACGGCGGCAGTCACGCCCCAGCTCTGGCAGCATTCCCGCCTGATTCTTATGCAGACGCGGCCGATGCCTCCCCCAGCCGGAAAACTCCGTCCATTTTTGACCGTATAGGCCCTCAAGCTCCCCGCGGCGGTCTCTACTCGAGCGTATCGAGCTTGACAGCCGACCGATGTGGTCATGGATGGCGAAATCATTGGCCAAGACACAACCGACTCCGTTGGGGATAACCAGATGGTTGCTGATCTACACGAGGTGCGTTCAACGTTTCTAGCGGCATTGCGTCTCTTTTTTAATGTCGCAGACCGGGACTAGGCTGCCTTCCAAAAGTCACGCACCGGACGCGTATCGCCAAAGAAGACCGAGTTTTCAACGCGCCAACAACGAGAATTCTGACATCCTACCCAGACTCGCCTCTGAACGACGTGCGACTACTTATGAACACCACCTCTCGCTCAAGACGAGTCAAGTAGCGAAAAAGGTGTCCCGCTTCCGTTGCAGGCGCGCTTGGGCCGTGCTCTCAGATCCGCAGTGTTTTTAAATGCCAAATTACGCGACACCAATGGCACAATGGCCACGGAAAAGATACAGGCCAAAATCAACTCATTATTGACCCCTCTAACGTGGAACCGTTCGAGGCAAAGTTGAGGAAGGTTCAGGATGAGATGGACGCGACGCGACGGCCTCCTCGTGTCTCAGTAGAGCAACTGTTGAATGGTTTGAGAACAAAAGCGCCAGTGCCGATGGTTCCACGTGGTCAAGTCGGCGCGACGAGAGCCACTCTCTCAAAGCTTCTGTCGCGTCCACGTCCAGTCTCCCCACCTCCCTCTCAGAACTCGAAAACGTCAACAAACCGCCTCCCAAAGCTCCGCGTGCAAGCCTTGTGCTTTCTACTCCTCCTCCTCGAAGTCCCCGAAGCACAAGCATGAAGGGCAAGGAAAAAGCCCTCGATATACCTCAGGCAGGAGACAATGACAGCACAACATGGCAAAGGGAAAGAAGCCGTAGCTATTCGTCCGGCAAACCGTTGCACAATGGTGGGTCGCCACGAAGCCCTGCTCCCCGAAGGGTTTCGCCCTCACGATCTCGATCACCTGCGTCAATGCGCGGGCGCAATCTCACAGAGGAAATGCCTCGACATCGGTCAGCGTCTCGTTCCCGAATACCGTACAGTCCACCACCACGTAGACGGTCGCTCTCGCGTGGTTCTGTACAAGATCGCCCGCGGTACTCTCCTCGCAATGGTCATCGAACTCCGCCTCCCTATGGTCATCGAACTCCGCCTCTCTACGCCGTTTCCCAGACACGCAGTTATGACAGTCGGCGACCGAGGTCTGCGTCCCGCTCTCCTCCTCGCTCTGCGTACTCCAATGGCTTCCGCTCTCGCAATTCACGTTCCCGTTCACGCGCCCGGGAACCGCCACGAGCGCGCGATTTGTCTGGGCACCCGCCGCGATATCCCTCGCGCTCGCCTTCCCCGGCTTTAACTCCCGATACGCCAGCGACAGAGTACATCCCCTGGTTCTTTCACGCGAAAGCGCAAAGCATCGGACCCTTGGTCTGCTTCGCCTCCTCATCGATACCGTTTCCCCCTGCCTGGAGCGACAGCCGCGGCGGGCCCGCGCGGAATCTCGACGGCGGAGAGTCGACACCCCACGTCGGGTATCGCGAAGACTCACTGCGCCCTGAGCTTGTATCTCCGTTCGTCCCGGAACCCCCACGAGAATGGGTACCCGATGTCTCCCCGCACCCGCACCGCCTCCCAGCCAGCCCACGAATCCGTGCGACAAGGTCCCGGCCTTTGGCTTGTCAAGGTCGGCGCTGACTCCCGAGAGTGCTGGAGGGCAGGTTCGTCGTCGAACCTGGGTTTGCGGCTATATACGACCTCGCTTCCCGCGGTGCGTGCGCGTCTCTCCGTTCCGCATTGCTCTGCGTTCCTCTTGCCTGGTGCTGATGCTGATACCGTGTAATGTGTGATAGACCCCCTCCGGTCAAAAGATATGTGTTTCTCTGCTGTGTCTATCGACGGAGGCCGTGAGTGGTCTGTACAACTCCCTGAGTGCGTCCGGCCCGTCATCGCCTGAAAAGATGGCGACTGCTGTCGCTGGTTTGGAGACGTCCTGGCCGCAAGACGGGACGCTTTTTCTGGATATCAATGATGCCGACAATGACGGGGCGGGCGGTGGGAGGACGTGGTTGCCGTACGATCTTGTCAGTCTCGCCTCCGCTTTCTTCGTACCTTGTTGTTCACTCAGACATGGCTGTCAGGATCCCGCTTCGCCTCTGGACGTGACAAGGTATATCCAGCCGGGGCAGAACGTTATTCGATTCATTCAGCTAGCGGGCATGGTACACCGAACCTTCATTCTCTACGCTTCGCCACCGGAGCCCTCGGATGCGCAAGCTGTAGAGGATTTACTCTTCGACGACGACTCGCCCACCGATGACAAACTCCTCAAATTTGACGCGACGGTGACTGTTTCATAGCTTCGCGTCGCTTTTTCGTATATATTATAGGCGTCCTATCCCATATTCTTGATCTACTTACATATCATTTATCTTCATCCGCACCCACTGTACAACAACAACCTCCATCTGGTTCCCTCAGGCGCGCTGATCCTTGACGTATATAATGAGTACATCTTGTTATTATTGCAATTATACCTGTAGCACATGTACATCTTGTAGAACTACATCGTGAAGATCGATCTATGACGTTCTGCATCTAGGGGGAATTGGGCTCTGGTACGAGGAAACCGACGAGACATGAGTCGAGCATGAAGTCGGCGTTGACCCACGCGTGGGTCTTGGCTTTGCGATTTTGATCATTATCTAACAGATGCACAAGCTTGGAGAGTATCGACGTACCGAATAACTGCGTCCCGTCGCGCCCAGCTACACGCATGAGCTCTCGCTCTCCGCCGGGATGAAAAGCGAGGTATGGGGTTATATTATACACCTTCCCGTAGAACGCAGACCATGCATCGTCTTTCGATCGGTGCTGTTTCAGCACGGACGGTGGGATGCGCGACAGGGTGTCCACGCCCTTGTAGCGCCCAGCATCAGCGAGAGGATCGAGGGGTAGAGATCTCGCTGCATACTCGGAGATCCGTACCGGACGACTTGAGAGCAGCCCAGTCGAGGGGACTATGACCAGGCGCGAGAGCGACCTTTTCGCGCTTCTTGGTGGGTTTCTGGGGCCGCTCCGTTGTCGTGGTAGGGACGAGAAGCGAAGAGGATGTGGACTTTGAGGAGACACCGGGAGTTCGAGATGCAAGAGAAGGGACGGGTGGTGGGGGCATTAGTGCAGAAATGAAAGGGATCCTGGATGAGATCGAAGAAACAGCACGCTGGGCGCTGTTCAGAGCAGGAAAAGCTGGAACATGGTTGTCGTCTTCTTTTTCTGTATCTTCCCCGTCGTCATCAGAGGCTGGGGGTGAAACTTTGAGAAAGGTGGGCACATCGTCCATGGTGGTGGCCGGAGGGGCGCCATACGAAGTCATAAGGTTCAGGAGCAACAAGTTGCAACAAATAGTAAGTAAATATTTGAGATATGTCCTCCCCGCCTGTCACACCCCGCAAGGCTTCCATACCTCGGCCACCGTTGTCTCCCACTCCCGGTGCCCCTGCCGTGTCTTCCCCGCTCGCCAGCGCCGCCCCGGTGTCCCCTCGACGCATACCCTCTTCTCCACCTCCTCCGACCAAAACGCGCGCGCGCGATTTGCTCAGGAAGCACTATGGTCTCGGTGTCGGTCCCCCTCCTCCTCTTCCAGGGAAATCTCAAGATCCTATGAACCTAGGTCGGGAAAGTCACCTACTTTGTCTCAACTGACTGACCGCAGCGCCCAGATTCCCCCGCTTTCGATGCTAAATCATATTACGAACAGCTAATAACCACCTCGTCGCTCCCTGCACTTCTGAAGCGAGAAAACGAGCTACTCGTCGAAATACGAGAGCTTGACAGCGATCGCCAGTCTTTGGTGTACAATCACCACCACGAACTCATAGCGGCCAGCGATACCATTGCTGCTGTAAGGCCCATCGCGTTTATTCGGTGTCCATGTTGATTGTTGTGCAGATGAAAACGCGAGCTGAGAGTCTAGACGCTGATTTGGACCTTCTTAGAGTAGCTTTCTCAGAGATATCCCGGCTGGCAGCCGAGGTGGCGATCGAAGACCCTCCGTCTGAGAAGTAATTGATGGTTCAAGGGAAGTGGAATGCAATATGGTACTCTCTGGTACTCTGTAATTGGGTTGTACTCGCCCGTTCAATCGACGACTAGTTCAAATAGTCAAGTTAGGGGTCAGCGCGTGTACGTGACGCACTTCTTTCGGTGATCTTCCCGGACTTGATGCACACCCTCCGCTAATTGTTGCTGTAGGCCTTGTGGTTTTCCATCGTATACGATATGATGTTGCAAGCTCAAATATTCAGACGGAAATTTCGAACTCGTAAGAACAGCTTTATTCTCTTCTACTTGATACAACTAAAGGCTCGGCGTGCAAGGAATGATACATGATGCTGTGGGTTAAGGAATGTGGTTGGTATGTTCTACACTATAAAAATTACCTCTCGAATAAATTAGGCCTCAATAGCAGCTGGCAGCTACGGGATTCCCAATTTGCGCTTCGGAACCCAAATTTCGACCTGGAAATTGGCTCCACCCCGATGTTCGACGCCAGTGCTGTTTCCCGTTCAGTAAAGCAAAGCGCCAATACCGCCCAGTTGCTCACATGAGGATATCATCAGGGCGCAGGCCCTCGATCCCGTTTGGACGTCTCCCGACGGACCACTCCTCATACCCACGTTTAGCCGGGATGCATTGGTTCTGTGTTGCTAAATGAGCTCCATGCACTTGGAATAGAAGACATGGAGTGTTCGTACCTTGATTCCAGTCATGCAAGAAGTGACGGCACCTGCGACGACCAAGAGAAACAAGCCTCGCCGAACGTCCTGCGGTTTGAAGCGTTTCTCGTAGGGCGGGTACCCAGGCCACTGGAATACGCGCTCAGGGGTAATGAACAAGATGCAGAACGTCCACACACCAACACTCGAATTCTGATCTCCCGATAAGTCCCGCCAATTCCATCGAAAACCAAGTCGTTCGCGCCCTCAAGGCTAGGACAACACTCGCCGTCGATCTCCCTCAGCCGCATTCCAGGCGTCGCCGACCGCTTGTTCTTGAACATGATAGGTTGTAGCCGGTGGTGGTCGATCCTCTGGTATCCCGTCACCGCTATAGGCTCTGTGTAGTCCTCCTGGGGTAGGCGGACATGGTCCGCAGGCCCGTCGGGGAGGCACGGGCCGATGTGCTTGGACCCACGCCGCGTCTTACTTCCGCGGGAGCTTCGGTGGCTCTCGGGTTCGGGATGCGCGACGATCGAGGAGGCGCGCGGACGCCTATAGGGTGAAACCGGGACGTGCTTCTGGATTGACTAGGTGGCATGTCAGCGCAAGAAGTTTACTCGGTAGGTATAGTGTACGTTTGAGTGATTACGGGTTGGTCCTGGCAATCCAGAGGCGTCCAATGCGCCGGCGAGAGAAGAATAATCCGACATTCGCGGGTGATTGTCCACCGCGGAGTTGCGTCGCGCGAGTGGGGACGTGGTGTTCGTGTACATGGGCTGAGGGGCCGCAGGGAATCCGTACGATTGGTCATGCAGTGACGGCTGTACGAATTGGGAGGGAGAGTATGAAGGAGAGTAGGCATGCTGGACTCGATGCGGTGATGGCTGGGGGGTAGGAGAAGGGTATAGTGGATATGCTTGCTCTCCTGGTGGCATGTAAGTAACGTCGACATAATCAAGGCGTCGGACGCACCAGGGGCAAACGGATATCCAACGTAAGGGGGGCCACCAGGGCCGCCAATTGCGCCAACGAATGTGGTGGGAAGAGCGCTCTGCGTCTTCTGCAAATAAAAACAGCCTAAAGGAATGTCGCGGGGGTCGATGCTGCCAGGCATTTTGAGGGATGGAGGACGCGTCAAACCACTTGCGGATTAAATAGTTCAGCGCCGTACAGCGGGAGTTAAAGCAAGATAAAGGCCCATTGTTGAAATTTGAGAGCGCAAAAACCGCAGAAACAGCAAAGCAGCCAAGTTAACCGACATTGTTCGTTGATAAAGCAAGTGCGCGTCTGTCACGCCTCTTTTACCTCGGACAAAAGGTCACTGATGATTGTCGGGGCAGCCTTTCAGAAAGGAGCATTCGCCCGCGGGATATAAAGGATTCAAAAGCCATTGCTGGAGTGATACTTTCAAGAGTCGAAGCAGCGCGTCCGTATGTCATGTGACCGCGTCGAAGGTGCTCACAAATCAGGCCGTGGCCGCCGAACGCCAATATTAATGGGACTTGCTTAGATGCTACCAGGTTTTCGCGCTTTCTGTTGACTATGGCCCCGTTCGATCTCACAAATCACGTTGAGGATTCGCACAAGCGCGTTCGCGTCTTGTTCGGCGGTGCGATGGTCGTCGATACAACCAAGGCGAAGCTCGTGTGTGTCCCCCTCCTCAGACCGGGCAAGAAGACAGGTTAGACGCAATAGATAGGTGGGAGAGCCGATACGGTCCTTCATATTTCTTCCCGCAAAGTGAATTGGCGCAAGAATATATTGTGGAAAGTGGTGTAAGTTCAGAGAATGGCGGCGTTCGATACGACCTGGTGGTTGGCTCCAAGAAGGCAGAAGGCGCCGTAACGTTGTACTCGAGCCCGCATGCAGCGCCGCAACACCTCCAGGGCTTACTTAACATCAAATTTAGGTGAAATCGTTACAAATTCTCGCCAGAGACCAGTTCTCATCGTCTCTGCAGTGCAGTGGACGCGTGGTTCGAAGAGGACGACCAGATATTCGTGCACCCCAAGAATCCTTACCACGTTAGTTTCAGTTGTTCGTTCAATCATTGATGCTACTTAACCACCTGTTCGGATCGTAGCGTGTAGACGTATTGAACTCTTCGAGACACATCCGGGTCGAAATCGACGGTGTCGAGGTTGCCAACAGCCGCACGCCGAAACTGCTCTACGAGACTGGATGCCCTGTGCGATCTTACATACCGAAACCGACTGCAGGCTCGATCTACTCGTACCGTCTGATCTCACGACAGCTTGTCCGTACAAGGTGCGTGGTGTCACTCAGTGAAGCTTGGGGGGTCATTCTTCATCTCCTCATTTTGCAGGGAGAAGCGCATTACTACCACGTCCAACTCTCCCCGGAGAAGCGAGCCGACAACGTCATCTGGTGGTACCGCAATCCGAATCTCGAATGCGCCGCAATCAGTAATCTAGTGGCTTTTTACGATGAAAAGGTTGACGTCTTTGTGGATGGGGTAAAACAATCGCGGCGCACCAGGGCATGAAGGAAATTATCCTGAGAGTACTTAGGGATATATATTCGACACACGGAAAGCAATAAGACGTGGCGTATTTGGAGTGGAAATCCGACGAACATAGCACGACGAGAACATATGTGATATAAATGATCCAACACCGCAACGAGGGACTAGTCCTCGTCCTCAGAATCGTCGTCGTCAGCTTCTTCGAGCCACTGAAAGAGAGAGAGTGAGCCATAACTTTGAAATATGGTAGGCGCGACGTACCTTCAGGAAGGGCTCGCTGGCCTTACGAACCTTCTTGCTGGTCTCCTTGTCAGTATACTTCTTGCTGACATGAGTCCCCCACTGCTTAACAACATCCTCATCGAGAATGTCATCCTGGTAGAGCGCCATGAGGATCTTGGGGACCTGTGGCAACAGGTCGGGGTACGCGAGCCCGACCAAACGTTCGATGCCTCCGAGGAGGGCCTTTTGATGTTTCTCCGATGTGACCATCTGCGACACAGATGTTAGAACCAAGCGACACAGTACAGAGGGCAACGAACCTTCTTAAGCAGGGGTGCAAAGTCCGGAATCTCGGTGAGAACGTCCTCCGAGAAGATGGTGACGAGGATGAGCACGGTCTTATGCTTCTTCTCAATACCAAGCTCTTCTGCCCGTTTGTATATAGCGGTGTTAAGGGCCTTCGGGTCGTCGATCTCGGGCGCTTCCATGATCCAAGTACCAAACTGCGCGTAGGGACTGTCTTCGTCGTCACTGCCTTCGTCGTCGCCGCCGAGAACAGTAGCGGCCATGCTCCCCTCGAGAGCCTTGATACGTGCCTTGACAGCCTCGGGAGAGGTATCCGCAGACCAGTCCTCCTTAGCGAGTGCGGTATCCGTGTTCAACTCGGCAGCCTCGGCCTTGATCTTCTTTGTCAATTCGTCGTCGCTATCAGCGCCGGCATCGGCAGCGTCCTCAGCACCGTTCTCGGGCGTGGTGTCACCGCCGCCGCCGCCTCCGCCAACGCCGGCAGCAGCGTCGCCGTTGGTAGCCTTTTTACCCTTCCGCGCTTTGATCGGCGGGTTCTTCAAAATGAAGGTGGTAAGCTTGTGGCGCATGTCGACGCCCGTCCTCTCTCCACATGCTTTGCAGTCCCGGATGATGTCCTCCTGGCGACCGACTTTGAAGATGATAAGCTCGGTCTCGGGGTTTTTGCACGACTTGCAGAGGACGAATTTGTCGATGAAGCCGTCGAGAAGCTCGCGGAGACGGTTGGCGTCGTGGGCGCCGTTAACAATGTACCGCTCGTTCTTTTCGTCGACGGAGGTCTGGGCGCCAAGTTCGCATCCAAAGAATTTCGTGGTGTAGCTGGGGGACGGCTGAGCGCACGTGCGACGTCAGACATGTTGGGGAGGACGGTCTTGATGCCATTTCCTTTGCCCTCAATTTTGGTGAGGAGGATGGGCATGCTACAAGAAGGGGAGGTGAGAATTGCACGCAGACAGGGATAGGTGGCAAGGTATACCGGTAGCGGTAGAATTTATCATCCACATCGCGGCGGATATTCACGTATCCAGAGGCCATGATGGGCAGTAAGTTTATTTAACGCTACAGAAAGGCATAAGACCGGGAGTAATCCTTTTTTTTTTTTGCGGTTACTCACGAAACAGACGAGAGAATGAGGTGGAAAAGGACTTCTGTGCTTCAATATAATGGGAGGTCGAAGCATGAATCTCTGTCGGGACAGAGAAGAGCGGTGGGTAAGGTTGGGGGAGTGGGTTGACGAAATCGTGGAGATGGCTCTGGACAAGTGAGATTTGCGGTGGTGGGCAGGTGAAGAGGATGAAAAATGCTGTGCCACGTGAATAAGCAACGGCTGAGATCGGCTTCGACACTGGCCGTACAAAATATTCCTTTCAGTGCTGAAAGGCAGTGTAAGGCGGCCTGATCATACACTAAGTACTCAAAAGAAATGGAGAGGCAAAGCAGAATCCGTATATTGGGCTGGCAGAAACAGACAAAGAGTACTTAATGTAGGCTTGCAGAGACACACGCAACAAATCCCCCCTGCATCTCGATTCGAAAGCGGAAAGAAAAAACAATCGGCGGAAACCCACCTCCGCTGAGGCTATCGTACCTTGAGAAAAAGGAAAAACAAGAGTCCAAGAACATAAGAAGAAAGCCCAACAGGACACGTCCCCGATTGTGACGCGGGCCGCCCCCCGAGATCCGTTGCATTGCCGATGATGGCGGACCGAAAGAAATGAAATTACGGAGGACAGTTACGGTAGAGGACGTGGAACTATCAACCAATGGAGTGCAAGGGAGCAGATGCCCTTCCACCATTCGGGCATTGAGAGAGAATTCCCAAGCATGCATCGAGTTTCGAGGTGGCTAGCACGAAAGAGGGTCACCAGATAGGGTGTGTAATGTCCCCCTTTTTGATTCGAAGAACAACCAGCGCGAAGCCAGAAGTCGAATCACATAAGAGTTGCTCCAGTGCGATGCTTTCAGTATCCACAAGAGATGGTGGGGAATCCGGCCGTGAGAGATGCATTCATTTGGCATTGAATGGCACAGAGCGGAGCTGGTCACAGCTGGTCCTGGAAGGAACGAAGCACATCGAAGAGAACCCGGATATCCGACTGAAGATGAACGAGGAAACCGCAGAAAAAGCAGGAAGGACAACACGGAGGAGATGCATGGCCCTCTTGAACACCTCGATGATGCACTCGAAGATGGGGAAGCCCCTTCGAAGACCTCTGTGGGGAGTTTTCAATCCTCATCTTGTGTGGCACTGGAAAGAAGGGGAAGGTTCTTTTCTAGAAGCTGGACTGGTACGACCGTATATCCAGTATCAATACTACGGGTCCAATGGCTCCCTGGATGTGGTCTTCTTCTAGCTGGCCCGGCTTGGAGATTCCTCAACGATTTCCTGCTTCTGGATCCATATTTGGAGGTCCTTTTCGACGTCTTCCAGCTAGCCCTCATCGTGTTTGAGAGCAGGACGACAGATGCGAGTTGCAAAACATCTTTTCTGCGAGTAAATAACGCAGTCGTCGCGTACACTCGATGGCGGTTCTTGGTGAACGCGGTCATGTGCCTGATGGCGGCCGTGCCCGGATGTTTCGGAAAGTTTAGGGGCATGATGTCATACATTGTACGGGAACACTTCCGAATCGGCCAGAATGCTCCAGAAACATAACGGCTTATAATACTCATCGCGCTCCACTACGATTCTACCACGAAAATGGGTAAAGACTACTACAAGCTACTAGGCGTCGACAAGTCTGCAGACGATGCCCAAATCAAATCCGCCTACAAAAGATGGCCCTCAAATGGCATCCGGACAGGAACGGCGGCTCGGAGGAGGCATCGCAAAAATTTAAGGAGGTATGTCTCAGTGTGTGCCTGCTACTCGACACGACTCACCAGGCGGTCTAGATCTCAGAAGCGTTTGAAGTCCTGAGCGACAGCAACAAGCGCTCTATATACGACCAATTCGGGGAAGAGGGGCTGAAAGGTGGTGGGCCTGCACCGGGACAAGGCGGCGGTCCAGGCTTCTCCAGCTTCAGCGGCTTCCCTGGTGCTGGTGGCCCGGGCGGCGCCAGTTTCACGTTCACGTCGTCGGGGCCAGGGGGCGGTTTCTCGCCTGGCGACCCGAACAAAATATTCGAGTGAGTTGCAGACCGTGGTTTTTCGTCTGACCTGGGTACTGATTTTCAATACAGGCAGATATTCTCGGTGGATTCGGTGGCCCAGGCGGGTTCAGCAGCTTTTCGACCGGTGGGGCAGTGGCGGACGGAGGCGCGGACGAAGCATGTTCGACCAAGACGTGGATATGGACGAGCCGTTCTCTTTCGGTGGTATGGGTGGCATGCCCGGTGGGTTCGGCATGAACGGTGGCCCCGACGGCGCCCTTCACCCACCCGCGCAGCCCCTCAGAAATCACACGACCGCTCAAGCTCACCCTCAATGAACTATACTCCGGAACGACAAAACGCCTCAAGGTCGGGCGCCGGCTACTCGACGGCAGTTCCGAGGACAAGGTGCTTGAAATCCTCGTGCAGCCGGGGTGGAAGAGCGGTACCAAGGTGCGATTCCCGCACGCAGGGAACGAGCAGCCTGGCGCGGAGGCGCAAGATTTAGTGTTCGTCGTGGAAGAAAAGCCGCACGATGTGTTCGAGCGGAACGGCAACGACCTGAAGTGCAAAGTGCAACTTCCGCTCCTCGATGCACTGACGGGATCGGGCGGGAAGCGCGTCGTCGAGGCGCTCGACGGGCGGAAGTTGCAGATCACGGTTCCATCGGGAGTCGTCAAGCCGGGGCAAGAGACGATTGTCTCCGGGGAAGGGATGCCTATACGGAAGGACGGGAGCGTGAAGCGGAAGGGGGATCTCATCGTCAAGTGGGATGTTGTGTTCCCGGACAGAATCACACCGGCGCAGAAGGAGGGCTTGAAGAAGGTCCTGGGATAAACGCGTTATTGCGTTGGCGTCTTTATCACTTAGACTTTGTACGATAGTAATTATTCCATTAACGCAATATGTACTTATACCCGCACCCAATTTCTGCTTATTTTGTGAGTGTCAGTAAGATCTTGGAAAAGCACAATGAACTGCGGCGACGCTCGAAGACTTCAGCGTAGGCCGCCTCAGGCTGTTACAGATCCTGTACTTACATGTGAGAGGACCCCAGTTCAACTTTTTCCCGTGTGGATGCAGATGGGCTCATGAGAGCTTGCATCTGACTGCGAATCCGAGTCTTAAGTCTGCGACAGACGCGACTCCGTCATACGGTGCACCGCGACCGAACAAGGTCATTCATTTCTTCGAGATCTGTGTTGGCACCGTTCTGCGTTGACCCTCTGTCAGGTAAGCAAGTACATGAAATGAAGTGCGCTCGCCGCGCCACGCGAAAAAAAGAAATCAGGGAAGTTCCCATCGTCTTCTAAGACTTGAGCGCCTACCCCCACGCGCCTCGTCACACCGCCTCTGAACCTCTACGATTTGGTGACGTAGATCCTCTGTCTGCGCATTCATGCGCTCCTCAAGAGCCTGCATTTGGCGACGTAGATCCTCTGTATTCGCATTCATGCGCTCCTCAAAAGCCTGCATTTGGTGCCGGTGGCTGGCCTCAAGCTCGGCCATCTTGCGTTCCACCCGCTCTGCAAAGTCCATGCTCAAAGAGGTCTGCATTTGCTGCAGTAGTAGAGCGTAGTGGTTCGGCACGTGCATTCCGGTCTCGGGTTCAGGTCGCGGGGGTGGGGTTAGTATGTGTTCGTCTTCCTCCTGGAGGTATAGAATATGTGGTGTCAGCTCAATCAGAAGTAAAGAGACGGGCAGAACGAACAATGCTGCTGCCATAGCGTGAATTTGCTGAGGAATACGAGTCGCTGCTGGCAGCCAATTTGTCTTCTACCTAGAATGTGAAGCATTATATCAAACGACCTGGATCAGAACTTGGAAAGAGAGTTGTGTGCGAACCACGAGGCTACCCCGCGAAAGTATGGAGCCCGTATCACTGGACCTTGCCAGTCAAGTGAGTGAGTGTGATTTTCTAATGACGATAGACAAAAGAGCTGACTGACTCGTCCGAGACATGCTGCATGTCGGAGCTTTTTGCTCGCGTAGTTATTGTCATACAACGAAAGTATTCTCCTTTCGCCACTTCAAGGCTGTCAGCGTCCGCTGGTAGGTAGAAGGGCTGGTAATTGTAAGTCGTGCTGTTGTCAACAGCGGCCGAACTTGTCATGGTCGTTGCTAGAGGAGGCCGTGCGGCTCGTGGCTCTCCGTACTTATTATACTCATGGATAATCAGTGATGCCTCGCGGTAGATGCATTCCGGGCTTCGATCGAACGGGCAATGGGCAAAAAATTCCATTGCTGGGAGTACATGAAGGGACGGAGATACAAGGTAACAGGAGTCGGAGCGTGGAAGAGTCATAGTTGTCGCCTAGAAAAACGTGACTTGTTGAGCGGAGGCCATTTAGATAGGGAACTCGCACAATTGAGGAGGGTGGCGCTGGGGGACGGAGGTTTAATCAGGACCTACAAAAGATATCAGGCATTGAGGGAAGAAGGAAGATAGTTTGCACGCACGGGAGGGCTGGTTGCGGAGAGACTGATTGCGGATAGACTGGTTGCCAAGAGACTGGTTGCGGATAGACTGGTTGCGGGTCGACTGGTTGCAAAGAGACTGGTTGCGGATAGACTGGCTCGGTAGGCCCTGGCGAGGCGGTGCTACCGAGGTTTGCGAGGCATCAGATGGATGCGCGAGGCGTTGGGCGGGTCTGACCTTCCGCGGAAGCGGGTCGCGCTCATAAGGGCGGTATGGATCTCGCGGAAACGCGACGAACACGGGGGCGGTAGCGACGCTGCGCATGCTCGGTGGTGCCTGCCTCGCAAGTCCTCTTTCAAATCGGGCAGATTGACCGCAGATGTCGAAGAACGCCTTCTCAGGGGAGGGGAGGTTTTGAAGTTCAACGTGCAAGTCACGGTGGCGGAGATGGCGGGCCGTGGCTACGGCGAATTCTGGCGAGACATGGAAAACGCCTTGACAGGACTTGTCCCGCAGTTATGTGTTCCGGCGACAGGGCAAGGGGGTTGGGGAAGCGGCACCACTCTATGTCGCATTTGGGGTGCCACTTGGATGGCCAGGGTGGAGGCACCTGGTACCGAGACACCGGGTGCCGAGACCTTGACTGGTGCCGGGCACCACTGTATTTCTTTCCCCCGGAACTCTCGAAGTGCTCCTCAAAGGCTTCAAAGTCGTACTTTGTGGACTTCTTGCCGGGTTTGATGCCAACAGCTCTTTTCAGGCTGGCTATCAGGAATACATGAGCGAAGGGTCGATAGAGGCCGGGGAGAACAGACTTACCCAACATGATAGGATTGATAAATATCGAAGGAGAGTTTAAGGGTCTTCAAATATGCGCCAGAGGGCGAGGCAAAAGAAAGTGGAAGCTGTGGTGGTGAAGCACGAGGCAGGAATGAGTGTTTTATACATCAACTCGAAGGCCAATGCACATTCCTTGGGTTGCCATACTTGGACGACGAACAATGGAGCAGGATAAGGCAAGAAAATTGTCCAATCAGTCGCCATGGCCCCGACCCATCCAAGCGATCACCGCGAGCCACCGATGATTCATGCGCCTGCTGCCATTGTTCATGCACAACTCAGCGGTGTGTCCAGAACTAATTTTGCGGCTTCTAGAAGTGTCGCACCCGAGTTCACTTTTGGAGCCATTGGGTCGGTGCCCTGACCTAGTCACAGCAGGAAGTGCATCCAGATATCGGTTAGTTCCAATGGGCTTCAAAGCGGTCATTTCCGAACAGCTTCCTCTCAAGCTTCCTCCAGGTCCGGCCGAGCATCACCAGTGGTTGAAATTTTGAAAGAGTGGCAGATAATTCAAGTACCAGATATCGAGCGCTGGAAGCAGCGTCAGACGAAAAGACAAGTTGAGATGCAGACTCGCATCCGACGAGTCTCGGATCAAAATGCAACAGTTGCAACTTCAGATCTACATAGAGCGTTCCTTCCTTCTATCCTCAACCTGGCCACAGCGCCGTGTGGGTGAATCATCTCCTGGGCCCGCAGTCTATGGAAAGCAGGTGGAAGGACGGACCGCGGTTCCGAATTATCCTCCCTCGATGTTACTTGCTATCGACTCAAAATTGATACTCGCATGCCGCCTTTCCTTCGCAAACTGAGTTTCGAGGGGGGTAGTAGTTCTCATGGGCCATTTGAACCGTTCTTTGCCTCATGGTCCTGGGTGATATTGTCCTCCGACCAGGACCACGCTTAGCAGCTTGAGGCCGCGTAACGGTACCGGCGGTCTGTACTAAGTTACCTGTGACTAGTCCTACGGGCTCGCCTCCCTTCTGTAATGAGCTCAATCCAATTTCAAACAAAACATAGCGTGGTGCTCTTTTTCACAACCGCGATGTCCAGACTCCAATCGCGGACTGAGTCGACGTCCCGATTCGGGAGCACTCATTATTTCGACCGGAAAAGGCAGGTCGCTGCGGCATAGATTTTCACAGCCTGGAATCTCATTCAGTTCTCTAGAATAAGTATCCGAAAATATACAACATTGTGAGTTGATTAGAGGAAGAAGAGGCACATCTACATGAAATCGTCTCCACCAAAATCGTCCAACGCCTCGTCGTACACACCAGTGTCAGCCCTGCGAGGGAAAAGATATAAGTGATCAGCGGCGAGTATGACTGCGCATGATACGCACTTGCTAGACGCCTTCGCAGCACCCAAAGCCGGCTTCGCCGCCGTCTTGGGTTTTTTCTTCCCGCTCGCTTTGTCTCGTTGCTCCTTCTGCTTCTCATTCGCCAGCGTCGTCAGCCCACTCGCAACTTTTCGGACTTCGACGTCCTTCAGCGGCGCACACAGTTCCCGCGCAAAGTGTTCGATGAATGAGGCGTATAGTGGTTTGGACTGATGTCGCTTGATGATGACTTCTATTATCTGGTTCGACAAATCGACAAAGGCCTCCTTCGTACGCGGCTGGGAAGAGATTAAGGCATCGAGTTCGGAGGATGATGTGCCTGTGGTACGCCATCAGGATTCTTGCCCCTGAAACATGGAGAATGAACGCACCGCCCAAGGCCGCCGCGCCCAGCAGGTCCGCAGCATTGTTGAGATCGGCGTTCAACTCCCGTTCCTTATCTCTTCGCGCTTTCTCGCGTGGATCCAAGACTGCGTCAGAATCGTAATCGGATTCCTCCCCGCAGCCGACCGCGCCGCGCGCTCCGCTTCCTTCTGAGCGAGCTTCGCTTTCAGAGTACTTTCTTCTTCAAAGGCTCGGCATTCGATGGGGCCGGCGCGGGCTTCTCCTCTTCATCCGAGGACTCTTCCCAGTCGCTCTAAGGGTCGGTCAGACGAGTGATACATACGTTGGGAACAAGGCATGCATAGCACGCACGGCAGGCCCTTCATCTTCCTCATCCTCTCCTGCCCATTTTGTCTTTTTGGCGGCAGGGGCGGGCGCCTTTGGCGCACTAGCAGGGGTGTCACTTTCGTTGTCTGGTCCCGAATCAAACAGTCTGCGGACCAGCTAGACGGGAGGCGGACCACCCCAATCGTCAGACATCACAGTTGGTCTACGGGTTGTGCGGAGTTGGACGGCTTCCGACGCGTGTTGCGACAAGCCTCAGAACTTATAACGAGGCAAAAGACCAGATCAATGAGTGTGTGCACGTGTCAGTGTCACACATTTCTGTCCAATTTCTCTTCTTCGGCACCGAGTCTGTTCACGGCCCTCTGTTTACGCTCTGTTTGTTTGACGTGGCTCTCACCGCTTTCAATTTGGGTCTGGCCAGAGTCTGGGCTACACGCTCCTTGTAATTCCGAATTCGTGATATGCATTCCCGTTTTAGGCAATCCCGTTTTGATCCACCGCATGACTGCAAGTTCATGAAGAAATCCTGCTCGAATTCACTCAATGCATCGAGAGAGCTCCCCAAAATAACCTTATGCCGATGGAGACACGCAGCCTCGGCAAGACAGTTTAAAAGGGCTTTGGTTTTCTGTATGCAGCCAGGCAAAATCACCAATGTCTTCAGCTACTACCACTCGGAAAATGGAATACGGTTTGTACTATCTCTCCTTGGGCTTCTTGTGACCGGCTGAGCGACTGCTGAACATACAGTTCGTCTGGGCCAGTCGGGCCTTAAGATCTCGAAAATAGTCTTAGCTGCATGTCGTACGGCGACCATGCGGACTGGGCAGGCGATTGGCTCTTGCCGGAGGAAGAGGCCTCAAAGCATATCAAGGCTGCGTGAGTAGTTCTGCTCGTTCCTGTTTCTGCATCTCAGAACAGAAATACAGGTACGACGCCGGCATCAACGCCTTCGACACTGCCGACGTCTATTCTAACGGTCTGTCTGAGGAGATCCTCGGCCGCGCCATCAAGGCGCACAACATCCCCCGGGAAGAAATTGTCGTCATGACGAAGATTTTTTACGCAGTCTCACACAAGCACGGAGAGGGTTGTACTTGAAGGGCGCCAAAGAACTCGATGAAAAGGGCTACGTCAACCAGTATGGACTGAGTCGCAAGGTTTTTCACTGAGTTGACGGGCTCAGCGATTTGACTTCTGACGCTTTCTGAAGCACATATTCGACGCGGTGAAGAATAGTATGCGCCGTATGCAGCTTGATTACATCGATCTCTTGCAATGTATTCTCGCTGGTTCTGTACTTTTTTTTCTTGCAACCTAACCAGAGATCTCCAGGCCATCGCTTCGATTACAACACGCCCATTGAGGAAACCGTGTGTCGCATTTGTGTTTGATCTCTTAGTTCCGCTCACACGCACGTAGATGCAAGCCCTTCACGACGTAGTCAAGGCCGGCTACGTTCGCTACATTGGCATGTCCTCGTGCTATGCCTGGCAATGTCGGTTTTATCTATTTCCTACGCGAATGTGGCCCAGCTGACACCAATTATCTAGTCAATGTGATGCAAAGTATCTGCTCACAATCATTTCAAGGCCAGCTCTTCTAATGAACATCCGCAGACTACGCCATCAACAACAACTTGACTCCCTTCATCTCCATGCAGAACCACTACAATCTCCTTTATCGCGAGGAAGAGCGCGAGATGATGCCTACTTTGAATGTAAACGACACGCCCTGCGGAAGTGGGGCCTCAGCTAATCGTTTCTGACAGCACTTTGGCGTCGGAGCAATTCCCTGGTCCCCCCTCGCCCGCGGTGCCATCGCCCGCCCACTCGCAAAGCAGCAGACAGGGACTCAGCGTGAAACTCAGGAAACGTACGCTTCTTCATCTCATATCGTAAAAAATGGATGGTTCTAACGCAGTATGCACAGCATGATGCCTGCGAGCATCTACGTACAGTCCGCTGCCAACAAGGTGGTGGTTAACCGGTACAGTGTCGTCCTCCTACTATCAGTATGAATCCTACCTGACTCGTTATCCTCGTTATGCAGAGTTGAAGAAGTAGCGAACAAGCGCGGTATCAGCATGGCGCAGGTGGCGGTTGCGTGGATGCTGAGCAAAGAGGGTATACTCTCATCCTCCTCCAGTTTTCGCTGCGGCTCAGAGAGAATTTAAAGGCGTCTCCGCGCCCATTGTCGGCACCACTTCACTCGAGAAACTCGCGGATCTCGTCGGTGAGGACCTCTTCGTTTCTGTGAATTCGCAGACCTGATAGTGGTGCGGCCATTGTAGCTGCTGTCCACGTCAAGCTCACGGAGGAGGAGGTGAAGTTTTTGGAAGAGCCCTACCAGCCGATGGCTATCCTGGGCCACTGGTAGATGGACGAAAGCTGATGATCGCTCGTGTATCATACATGCCTTGAGAATATTACACAAGCTCGACGATTTTCAATATGAATTCTGTGATTCTCTCACACGGACAGTTTGCGAAATTTCACGGCTGTTCTGCTTTCGCTCTCTAGATGTAAGTAATAGACAGGTGTTGTGTTTCTCCCTCAAATTGAGTGTGTATAGCAGGTTTTTCGTTCAAGATCAATCTGCCGGGCAGAATGGCAGGCAGAAAAGCGGCAGAACTCGGCAGAAATAAATCCCATTTTTGGCTTTCTACTAGAGTGTGCATCCAGTGTCCACTATCGTTGGCTGCTCTTCCCGTGGCCGTGCTGCGTGCAAGTTCGCCGAACATTTCACATGTCTAGGCGCACTCCTGAACCGAAGTGGCCGCTACTACTGGAAATGCGACTATTGCGGAGACGACAACGGCGGCGTCGGGGCGAGTGCGGAGAGGCGGAGTCGACGGAGGAGGGCTTCGATATTATTGGCAGGGAGAACTTGAACTTTGCTCAGTCTTCTCCCAGATCCCACTCTACATTGGCAGCCATCTCGGACTGAAGACGAAGAAAGAAATCGAGATCGGTCCACTTGCCTAAGGCACTGTCTTGACTCACGGCGGCTCTCATAACTTCCGTTCGATGTGCTTCCGAGAACATAAATGACTCGCTCGCTGATACGAGACGCCGCGGCAGACAAATGACGACCAATAGAACAGATTTCATGCTTCATCTACTCTCCTATTGGCGCATGTTGGGGCTACTCCAGCTTGAGTCTTTTAACGTCCGCACAATCCTGTTTGGAGATCAGCGATCAAGTCTAGGGAATCTCCTTGCAAGTGCAAGACAAAAACCTGACTAGTCTTCATGCCAGTTCTCAGAATATCTCACCAAGGATCTTTGTCTTTCAAATACACAGAGTCAGGACGGGCGGCACCGAGAAAAATGCTCCCAGTTAGGGTATCCCGCCTCATTCCGCTGGATGACACCAGTTCAATGAATAAACACCCATCGGTAAGCTGCCTGAGGCCCTGAGCCGAGTCTTCGGAAGGAATGTCTGGCGTAATATGTATGCTGCTGCGGCTGCCGACGACTACACGCATTCACTCGGCAGGTCGACGATGCAGACTCTTAAAAGGGCCGTTGAATCCTCAGTGACCTCCCACGTCTCTATCCATGTCTTCTGCAGCAACTACCCGCAAAATGGAATACGGTTTGTGCCATTCATCCAGCGCGTCTTAGGCTGTTAAACGACCATCGTTTCTGTCCAGTCCGTTTGGGCCAGTCGGGCCTCAAAGTATCCAAAATCATTCTCGGGTGCATGTCCTATGGGCACCCGGACTGGGTTGGCAACTGGGTCCTACCGGAAGAGGAGGCCTTGAAGCATATCAAAGCTGCGTGCGTTAATCCTCCTCTCAGCGTTCAAGACTTGGTCTTGACAAAAACACAGCTACGACGCTGGCATCAACACCTTCGACACCGCCAACGCCTATTCCAACGGGGCGTCGGAGGAGATCCTCGGCCACGCCATTAAAAAGCACAACCTGCCAAGGGACGAAATTGTTGTGATGACCAAAGTGTTCTTTGCACTCGCGCACGATCCGTCGGGCGCGTTGTTCAACAGAACCGATCTTGACCAAACAGGATATGTCAACCAGTATGGCTTGAGTCGTAAGGTTGGCCGCTCGATCTGCGAACACGCGTGTTCCGACTGAAAGAGTCCCTGCAGCACATATTCGACTCGGTGAAGCACAGCTTGCGGCGTCTGCAGCTCGATTACATCGACGTCCTCCAGTGTACGCTTAGGAGCTTCCCGATTTTGCCGTTGACTCAGCCCACTGTAGGCCACCGTTTTGACCCGAACACGCCTATTGAGGAGACTGTGCGTACACTGCATTATTCTCTCTTTGTAACTAGCTCACATGGCCGGATATAGATGCACGCCCTCCACGATGTAGTTCAAGCAGGTTACGTTCGCTATATTGGAATGTCTTCGTGCTACGCCTGGCAATGTGGGTTTTATGTTCTCTACGCGACTGTCACACAACTAACGCACATCGCCAGTCCATGCGATGCAAAGTACCTGCTTTCCAATCAACTTCCGGTCACCGATCTAACGAATGAATGACCTATAGACTATGCCATCACCAATAAATTGACTCCCTTCATCTCCATGCAAAACCACTACAGTCTCCTCTACCGGGAGGAAGAGCGAGAGATGATGCCTACTTTGAAGGCAAGCGACAAGCTCTGCACCAGTGGAGCGTCAGCTAATCGTTTTGACAGCATTTCGGTGTTGGCTCGATCCCGTGGTCCCCTCTCGCCCGCGGAGCGCTTACCCGCCCTCTGGATAGACAGAAAGTGCAGGAAACCAAGCGTGCAGCCTCTGACATGTAAGTTCAGCTTTTTTCATGAAATTCCGATCCTTTGTAATTGTGTCCGTAGAATGCCTCCTAGCATATACGTGCAGTCCACTGGGAACAAAACGGTGGTCAACAGGCAGGATTTCGACTCGAACATGCATCTGGCGCACATCTCACTAATTGTTCCTTGATGTAGAGTCGAAGAGATTGCAAAGAAGCGTGGTGTCAGCATGGCGCAAGTGTCGATTGCGTGGATGTTGACCAAAGAAAGTGGGTCACTTTTCTACCTGGATTCATGTAACTTGAATATGATTATTAATTTGAACAACCCCTTAGCCGTCTCCGCTCCCATCATCGGTGCGACGTCGCTCTCCAACCTCGAAGATGCCATAGGTGGGGTGCTTCAGTTCGCGAGGACAATAAGTTGAATTATTGCTGACACGCGCCTCTGGTAGCTGCGGTCCACGTCAAGCTGACGGACGATGAGGTCAAATATCTGGAGGAGCCATACCAGCCTCTTGCTATCCTCGGTCATTAGCGTTTGAACAGCGTACACAAGCGATTTGTAGTTTCCCACTTGTCGAATAGTCGCAGCGCTCAGAAATCATGTTTTAACGGTACAACTTCGAACCTGTTTAAATTTACCATTTCCAACGCGGTTGGGCCCGGCCGTGAGAAAACATGAAATGGTTGGTGCACACTCCAGCCTTCGCCTTCTGAAACTCGCGCTACCGCTTGTGCCTTCAGTAAGAAAATACCTGCCACCCGCTTGCACCATCTGGAACACCACCATATCTTGATAGCATGGTTTCACTCGCGCCGCACTCGCGAACTCGGTCCTCCACCTTCCCGTACCGCACACAGAGCCTCTCTCGAACAGCGCCGTTTCTGCACTCTTTGGGTCTGGGGACCGCGCTCGCAAGACGCTGATTAACGCTTGGCTCGATGAAGGCGTCGATAGCATGACGAGTGCGACGTCGATTCAAGACGCGCTCCATTTGCGCCTCAAATACAACGAGCCTGTGCTGTCGCATCTTCCGGAGGTCAACCGAGTGTTACTCTTCTCCTTACCAAAGTCTCAAGCGCCTTTTTCAGGCGTTCGCACTACTGGCGGCACCGGAATCTGGTGTGCCCCCGCTCGATCCGCTCCCTATGCTGAAGCACTCGGCACGGATTTCAGATGAGGCCTGCTATGTCTCTCAAGACGCGTCACTCAGAGTGAGTTGACTGCTGGTACCTATGCATTACTCTCACTCCATCTTGTCTAGCTATCGTGGTACACAAAACGCGCGTCGTTGATCGGGATATACAGCGCTGCAGGTCGGCCCATGTTGTGTCCGCTGGAGATCTTTTGACTGAACTTCCAAATAGAATTACACCAACTCACGTCGCCCGAGACGGCGCACGCGTTCTTGGATTCTCTTCTCGCAACCTCCAAGTCGATCGGTTTGTCTGTAGCAGATATCGTGGAATTCTCGTCCTACATTGGTCGAAGCTGGGCTGGGATTATTCGGAGCAGAGGTATCTTCTAAAGAACATCTTAATGATACGATCATGTCTTTAGAACGGGGTCTGGCTGCGCCTCGATAATATCTAAAACTTTGTAATCTCTCCAGGAGGCAACGGTACGCTCGCACAGGATCCGGATGGTCTCTGGGGGATGTAAGCTGTACGGGCAAATGAGCCAGATGCAGTTGGTGATGAAGGACCTCTTGAACTCGATCAAAACGTCATCGTCGTTACTCTCGAACTTTGGCCCACCAAAGCGGTGCAGGGCGTCCAGATAGTGCTGGAGGATGGTCATATCGTGCTTGCGACGGTCTTCGACGCTCAGGGCGACACCCATGAAGTATGATACATCGTGGAAGCACGAGCCGACGTGGTACGCCGACCAGTCGAGCCAGCGGGGGTGGCCGTCGGCAGTGAAGTAGGTGTTACCCACGTGGGTGTCGCCGTGAAGCAGGGTTTGGAACTTCGAGTTGCGGGTTAAAAAGTATTTGTCGTGCAGACGATTGAAGCGACCGCCGTCCTTGAATTCGGCAGGAACCGCAGGCCTTTCCGCTGCGGTTGCATTCCACGGAGCGCACAGGAATTGCATCGAAGGGTCGTAGGTGTTGACCTCGTCTGTTTCGAAATTCCAACGATCAGTGACAGTGTCGGGGGGAGGGTCGTGTGCCTTACACGGTGGGGCAGGCTTGGCACCCCAGTATTGGGAATGCAAGCCAGCCAGCTGCTCGACGCCCTCAAGGACTTGGTCCACTGTCCAAGTCTCCGTCATGTGCTTGAAAATACACCCCTCACTCGTCAAGTCGTTCATGATGACGATCCCCTGCTTCGCGCTGATGCCGGACCACCAGGCTTTGGGATGTCCCATCCGCGCGATGTGAGGCGCCAACATCGAGAAGAAACGAGCCTCGTTCTGAACCAGAGTGACTGTCCAGGGCTGATCGGCTGCCATCGCTGGGTCGAACATACCCTTCACACAGATGTGTGTCGGACGTTCGATATCACCGCAGGTTCCATCCTCGTCGCTGTATGAGATTGTGAAGAACAGCTTGGATCCCGTGCCCCAGATAGCACGGTTCTGCTCAATCGATTTGATCTTGACCTTGAGGACACTTTCGAACCAAGCGGCCGTCAAATCTGCTGGTACGGCCGGAAGCCATTCATATCCATAAAGCGAGGTCGACATGTTGCTGTATCAGAGAGTGGGTAGCTGAGCAGGGCCCACCGGGGTAGTTGGGAATGAGATGTCTGCCGCCGCATGACATAGCGTCTTTTATTGAAGCAGCTTCGCTTTATTTCCGTCAACGACGGCTCCGGGGGTTAGCTGTTCGGAGGCGGCAGTTGTGCTTGGTGCCATCCTGCGAAACGTTTCCGAGCACGATGACGGATTGACTGCGTGTTCCGCGTACTTCGGGGCCTGGCCGCCTGAGATGGTGGCATCGAGTAACAAGGTATGCTTAGATATCCAGAAACAAGATTCGAGAGATTGCGTCGAGAGAAGCGTGAGTTGGCTCTCAAGACGGCGTGTGTGTGGGACTTGGTGGCGCGAGAAAAACTTAAACTTTAAAGTTCGTGCACACCGCACTAGACGCGACTTGTTGAAGTTGACGCGTCGCCTGTATAAGTCACGCGACACCGACAGGTTCGGATATCCGATCACTCTGCAACTATGTCTCGTCTTTTATCATGGTTGGTCGTCCTGACTCTTGTCGCCCTCAGCAACACGCAGACGGCAGTAAACGCCTCGATGGACGGTGGGTTCATGCCTGGCCATGACGTCCCCATATACGTACGTGTCAAGCGTGTGGATCAAACGCAAAGGAAGATCGCTCATTTCTTCTGTATCAACATCATGGTAGGCCTCCGAAATCCAGGAATGCCTCCCGGTATGGCGTCTTGGTTTACTGAAAGCTGCATTGGAGGCGGAGCAATCTCCGTTCATGCGCAAAGTCTTTGCTCTGCTCTTTCCCTTTGGCCCCGCCTGGAACTCGGTCCTTGGCACATTCTACATCTCCTCGTACGCCTGTGTGCTTCGATTCGCGCCTCCATATGTAATGATACACGAATAACGTCGTGTGCGAATCCAGTGTCCCTAACTTCATTCTCGCGTTTATCCCGGCCCATATCAGCGCGGACACGCTCAACACAATGACGGCATTTGCGGTCAGTCAGCCGCGCGCCTTCTAGACCGCTGCCGCACCTTTAATGACGTGCATAGACTGGCGGCCTCCTCTCGGACGTTTTCCTCCATCTTGTACCGCACTCGTTCATGGGCGAGGTCCAGGAACAGCCCGGCGTCCACTTCGTGATGGTAGAAGAGAAACGGAACATTCTAATTGGGTAATTGCAAGCCTAATTCTGAGTTGGTGTAAAGTGTGCCACAATTAGAACTCACGTCATTATGGCAGGCTTGCAATCTTTGTTGGGTTCGGCGCATTCTTCATAATGGAAAAGACGCTGAGAGTGTTGGGTGGTGAGGAAGATGGGCATTCTCACTCACATTCGCATTCCCAGCCCCCGGTGAATAGCGAACCAGCCGCGCAGGCATCCGGGGTGTTGGCGAACGGCTCTGCGAATGTGCTAAGGTCCAGAAAGAACGAAGAAGACAGGACCGAGGTGACCGCCGAGCCGGCCAAGATAGCTAATGGCCCTTCGAAGATGTCCGCATACCTTAACTTATTTGGGATTTTGTTCATAACATGTTCGTCATTCTTCCACCCATGAAGCAAGCCCTGACTTGGTTTCCTAGTACGGACGGGCTTGCGTATGCGCTTTTCCATGCGCCATGTATTCGTTTGACCTGCAAGTAGAATGGCTGCGTCATTTTATGCGTCTCCCTTGATCGGGGCTACAACGACCCTGGCTTGCTTTGCGCACGAAATTCCGCATGAAATCGCAGACTACTCGATCTTAATCCGGAGTGGATTCACCAAGAAACAAGCAATGCAATCCCAGTTCTTCACTGCAATTGGAGCCTTTGTGAGTGTCAGATTTCGTTTGCGACTTCTCTCGCTCGTTTCCCAGTGGCGTCGCCCTTCGTTGCACGTTCGCAAATGTCTGCTTGCTAACACATGTTGCTTATCGTGTTCTGCAGGTCGGGTGAGACGGTCGATTCTGATTCAAAGACGCGAGGCTGAAATTTTTCGATACATAGGACCTTTATTGGAATAGCTGTGCATACAGCCACCGCGAAGGAAGAAGGCACGGCCCGGCCCACCTCTGACCTTGCTGCAGGCGTGCGGCAGGATGCGAAGGGGCTTCTTGGAACGACTGTCGAGCTATCGGATCTGGTGAGTGATGGATGACTCTGCCGCACTTTCGGCGGAATAAATTGCCCCAGGTGATCCCGTTCGTCGCCGGTGGATTTCTATACATTGGGGCCGTTGCGGTGCTTCCTACGTGAGTGTTCTTTGCTTTCCAAAAAATGGTGGCCGAAATTTCTCGCAAGATTACTTGCAGAAAGCAAAAGCGGGAGTCAAGCAGTACGGGAAGTAAGCTCAAAATTTGTCTCCCAGTTGCAGAGAAACTTCTGACATGTGTCAGTTCGTGGCCATGGCATTTGGGTCGGATGCATGTTTTTGGTCGCGTGGAACGAATAGATAGAGATTATAGACTTTGTAATTATTTGTGTGAGTGCCGGATGGCCGACACACGTGCGTCCGGACTGCACTATGGGGATGAGATTGAAAAAGTTTGTGGACACACAGGAGGCACGACGCTCTTTCTTGTACCGTCACGGTGTGCACAAGACCAAGTACACGGTATTTCTATCATCTTTCATCTTCAGTACTTATACCGACCGGAATTTTTCTCTAGTTGTCTGTCCTCGCACATTTCTTACGTGCCTCTCACTCCGAACCTTGCCGGTCGGGCGCCAATAGCGTCCCCATACAGCTCATGCTGCTTTCCTGAAGCAATCCACCTCACTCTTTGTCCTCTATCGCCTACGAAACAATGGGCACAAAAGGCCGAACAAGTCCCCGTATTGTCTGCTGCGCAATACCGATCGCACGAGCTGCAGCAAAGGTCCTCTTGATCACCAGTCGCAAGCGCCCCGACAACTGGGTTTGTAAGTGGCGTTGCGTCTTCGGCGTCATTTTATTGCGTCCTCATATTCGACTGTTAGTACCTAAAGGCGGCTGGGAACCGTCCGACGTGCGGTTGGAGAACGCTGCGTCTCGGGAGGCGTTGGAAGAAGGTCCCACCTTTGTCCTTCTACCGCTTCTCCCCTCCTGATACAATCTCCGCTTCCTCTTCTCGACTCAAACAGCGGGCGTGCGCGGCACCATAACCCGTTACGTCACCACGCAGCAGACGCCGTCGACCACATATCACTTTTATGAGCTGGACGTCACTGGGCTCGATCAGGACTGGCTAGAGAGCCAAGAGCGGCGGAGAGAGTGGGTCGACTACGCCGAGGCTGTACGGAGGTTAGAGTGGAAGGCTGAGCTCGCTCAGGGCCTCCGCATGTCCTCCCTCGCACCGTCCCGGTGACGCCACGGGAGGGCGCCGCCGTATCCGACTCACAACTCACCACGAATAGACGCTCTCCCCCCGGTTCCGGAATTTCTGACACATATTTAGAGGTGCCCCTTGTGGCCCACACGGCCTCTACTTTACAATCTGTTTAAAAAACCATACCACCCACCACCAGACACTGCTATCCCCCTCCCCGCCGAAATTCAGAGTCCTGCGCCGTTCCCCGAGCGGGCGCATACGTCTGGTGTTGCGGCTTCATAAAGACTGTTTCCGTATCATATTGCAACTAGATGTAGTTTTATCAAACACTCGAGTAGTCGTGACTCTGTGCGGTCTCACTAATAAACGAACAATTTTGCTAGACGGAAATTTGGTCTCCATTTTGACCGTCCTGTGTAATCTATCTACTTACCGAAACTTTCCGGACCGTAACCGACCTGCAAGTGATTGGATGGATGAACGACTGTGAAGAAGCGGTAAACATGCTGCCTGCTTCTCTCTCTCTTCTCTCATCGATGGTTTCTTTAGCGAAGAACGTTTGAAGAGAAAGAAAGAAAGCGATGTACCGAACGTTCCTGGAAGTATAGTTTGCGCTTTCTTCCGGCGAGGTTCCGAGTGATGGCTATCCGGAGACGGTTGCCTGCATGCAGGTCTCCCCAGGCACCATCTACGTGTTGCTTTTTTCGAATGCGGGAGATCCATCGCCGAAACCATTACCGTGCATATGGATGGATCTCGGGACAAGTATTCGTTGTGCCCTGATTGATTACATCGTTCATTGCCACCGACCGAGCACGATGTGAAGGCGGCGGATGATCTTGAGCGATGGAGAGCATGACGCGGCCCTCGGCAGGAACAAGTACTCATATTAACTTACGCGCGGGCTCTCGGCTAGATATACGCGAATGGTCACAATCACATGTTGTCGTAACACCGCGACTAAGACCACCTCAAGACCATGTTACTGTACAATACTGATACAACTTTGAGAACTAGTCCCAGAACATTGCGGGGTACACAGACGTAAGCCAACATCTACACGCCCTTGATGCCCAGCTCCTCCGCGATAATAACAGCGGCCTTCTCACCCACCACCAACGCAGAATTATACGTGTTACTACCCACATTCGCTGCAAGAAGCCGGGTCAGACAGGAAAATCCAGAGCGAGAAACATGGAGCCTACTCGGAGCGATGCTCAGATCCGCGACCTTGAGGTTCTTGACGCCGTAAACATTGAGCCGAGAATCGACGACTCCGCCTTGGGCGCGCGGCTTCATAGCGCAGGTGCCGATCTAAGTGGGGTATGTGTTAGCACAAATACTAGCACGGCGAGGGAAGATCGTACGGAATGCCACATCGTATTGACTATAGTCGATGGTCAAAATCGCAGTATTACACATGCGTGGTACAACGCACCGAATGCACGATGATAGCTGTCAATTGCCTCATCGTCTTCGGTAGAATACCTGTCGTCGTTGGATATACCTAATAAGGGCTTCATAAGGTCCGGAAAAGAACGTACATGATGTCAGGAGCATCTATAGGGACGGGACCTTTCGCCTCGCTAACAGCAGCTGCACTCCCCGCCGGGAAGTGGGGGTGCTCGGAGACAAATTCGCCGCGGTAGCAGTTCATCCGGCGCGCCATTTCGCGGGACCACTTGTATGCCCATCGCAGGACGGCCAGGTCTTCCGGTTTGTTCAGGAAACCAGGTTCTACATCCAATGGCGCCTTGGCATCCACGGAACTAATGTGGGTTCGTCCGATCGAAGCAGGGTATTCCTAGAAGTGGTGAGGCATCCGGCGAAACGAGGGGGTGCGTGCACGACACACAGTATAATAAACCATTGTAAATGTTTTGCCGGCAGCAGCGTTGCCACCATAGTACGCAGCGAACGGACCGATCCACATAACCGGCTTGTCAGGGCTGTTAACGAAGAACTCCCGCCAGCGCGGAGCAAACGACGGGCCAAGAACTTCGAGGTCTTTGGCATTTGGACGGATCTTGATGCCAGCTTCGATAGAGCTGCGAGGGCATCAGTGTTCGTTGTTTGATTACGAGGCGTTCATATACGAACTTGTGTGCCATCAACCCCTTGCCTTCGCGCAGCCATTGGTCTTCGTAAGCTGAGCGTCGGTCAATAACAGTGGCGAAAGTACATCAGGAAGAGGCCAACGCACGTTTGATAACCTCATCTTTGCCGTGGAAGATATCGTTCAAGGTTATCTCTTCGTCGCTGGTGTGGTACGGTACCAGCAGAATGTTGTGGTCTGTGTACGAATGAACATAGAGAGCACAGCTGTACGAAAAGGTATCGCGTACCTTGATAATTTTCGCCCACTCCAGGAAGATCGACAACTTGATGGATGTCCAGAGACTTCAGCAACTCGGGGGAACCAATGCCCGACCTGAGAATGTTGAGCAGCAGAGACAGGATGGGTGTTGTATAGTTACCGTTCTAGAATCGCGGGGGACCCGAAGGCCCCGCACGAGACAACAACAAGCTTGGAGGCATGGACCGCCACGACTTTGCTCTTGTCTGCACTCGCAGGGTCGTCGCTTGTGTACTCCACCCCGACGGCGCGCTCGTTCCTGTGCGTTACTCAGCACAGTTGGTGGACGGAACAACAGGAGACTCACTCGAATATAATGCGCTGGACCCGGGAACGAACCAGGATTTCAAGGTTCTTGTTGTGCGATTGATTGTAGATGTAATGATGAGGAGTATCGGATCGTTTCCCGGTTGCAGACGATATATATCTGAAAGCTTGTGAACCAACGTCTCGCACATAGTGTTCCTGCTACCTGCACCAGGGCTATAGCAAGACAACATCAGGCTGAGAAACGCGACACGTACAACGTGCATGCTTACGCTATAAACATTCACCGACGAGAGCATGAGATCGTTGCTATCCTCAACAAACCCGCGTTCTTTGTCGCGAGCTGCCGCCACAGCGAGATACTGGCGACCGATGTTGGTCTGGAAGCCTCCCGAAATTTTTATCGGGCCCGAGGTCCCGTGGTTCTTCGCGTTCGGTTCATAGGTTTCCGCCTTGACGAGCGTGTGTTCAATGTAGAGAGACGCACGGCTCCGAAAAATACACACTTTGTTCGAGAGGGGGATGAGTTCCTTGGAACTCCAGCCAGGGTTCTCCAGGTCAGCCCAATCGTCATAGTCAGAAGGTGAAGCGCGCGTGTACATCATGAAGTTGACCGAACTGCCGCCGCCCACGACCTTGCCGGAAGGAATGATGCATTGACGGCCTCCCAGTGCCTTGCTCGGTTTCGTGGAGTGGTAGAAGAAAAGTATCGCCTCCGCTTGCGAGATTGGCGAAGTACCTTGCAGGCTGGACGTGGGTCGGCAGATCTTTCGTGTGCTTGCCTGCCTCGATGATCTTGACATGACGTTAGAATGGCAAGATAAGAGATAAAATGACTACACGCCAGTATCTTGAGAGCGGGATCAGCAGCTGCAAGGCGCCCTGCGACAACACATGCAGTGGTTCCTCCTGGAGGACAGATGGGTGACGCGCTATGAGATGAAGGGGGAATAACAGACCTCCAGCAAAGATGATATCGTTACGGCGCGGATTGTTGCGACATGGGACAACTTGATATGTGCGTGGTATGGTAGTAAGGGGGGCCGGAGGCACAGCACAGTGGGGCGCAGAAATGCTCAGCTTTATGGTCGCTGATATGTCGATATGATCCCAACGTAGCCTGGCGGTGGTGGCAGCTCAGTCACGGGACTACGTAAGTTGATACAATGTGCGGGTTTTAAGGCGGCCTTCGTGGAGTGCTTGGGACAGAGAACATAAGAACTGGCAGCGTCTCACAGATGTCTTGACCGAGAAAGGGCCCAGAGCACGCAGAAGAGCCAAGATAGTCGGTGAGGTAACAAAAACCCTGTGACTGTAGACGTCGAGTGGACTCGAGTTAAAATTTACTCGCGAGAATCGGGAATGTAGGTTCTGCAGAAAGGAAGTGGAGACGCCAGAACATGCGCTGATTATGTGCCAGTCCTCGAACGAGGTGGCCAGTGATTTACGAGCGATATTCCTGGAAAAGCTCTTCTATGAAATCCCTAGCCTAAGAAACAAAATGATTCAGCTTTCAAATTTTAAGTACGTAGTTCCCGAAAGCTTTCATCTACCTGAGACCAACAATCGCGCTGGTGGCCAAATACATGAGGTTCTCCAAGTGTTCTATGCCGTTAAGTTTCGACCGTGAATTTCCTACTGGCAGATGTACAGTCCGTGCTATTCCGTGTTTCATGTGCTAACTGGCTTCTTCGTTTTCGTTAACGGTTCAGTTCTACGACGGGGCACTGCGACCGTGAGCTCTGCTAGACGGATTCAGAGGGTCCCAAGGACAGAGATATAGTTGGTGCGCACTGTATCGAGATACTCCCTGGAACCTGGCGTTCCTGAATGGGACCGTGCCGTATGCTATTACCTACCTACCTGCCGACGCTGTGGAAAATCAACTGGATGTTGCTTCCGTATGTTGACGGTCCGAGCCGCGGAACAAAATGACAGTTTGTTCTGCGTTTCCCAACCGAGGCACGGAGGAATGGGCAGTGACGTTTTCAAAAAGACCCCACTGACTTCAGGGATTAACGTTTTAACATCCGCGCCTGTACGTATTGGAAAAGTACTTGAGTAGGAGAGTGGCTCGTATTTCACTGGTCGCGAAGGGCTTAACAGCTAGCACTTCAAGGTCACTGAGGTAAACTATACGAGGGAGAAGATATTCACCCTGAGAAGGCCGCGTCCAGTATGGAAGGCGATAAATAGTTGTTGACAAAGTTGGCGATGAAGTCACTCTCACGTGGCGGCTGTGGCCAAACCTCCCGCCCGTAACCATCCCTCCACACTCGTACTGGCGCCGCGACTCCGTCGTTTCTCCTTGTTCCCAAATAGAAAGAGGCCTTCCAAGCACACATCCTTGCCCCAACACACGCTTCAGGCACAGGAGACAGTACTTGTTCCGCCGGACATGCTCTCGGAACCAACCAGGGTCACCCAGCCTCCGACCAGAGCCAACCTCAAGGCATGGTGGGCCAGCTTCTCGGCCCCCAGAAGGCTAAGGACCATGAGGGTTTGTTTCTCGTCTCCGCTCTCACAAGCTTTGATTTAACTCGCAAAACCAGAGGAACCAGTACACACCGTGTTCGGGAAGCCTTTGAAAGAAAGTTTGAAGTATGCCAGCGTTCAGATATCGACAGCGAATGCCAACGGGGAGCTGTACGTCTGGGGCTACATCCCTGTCGTGGTCGCAAAGTGGTGCGTCTGCTGCATACGCTCCACTTACCTCACCCCAATACGAGTCCAGCGGGCTGTATCTCAAAGAGTGCGGTACGTTTCGTTGTTGAATTACGCGAATCTTCCCGACCGACGCCCTTTTCCGTAGCCACCGAGGTTCCAGGCACATTCCGTGTTAATGGCTCAAATAAGCGAATGCGGGAACTCCAAGCCATCTTTGAGACGCCGCCGCGGGTGCGTCTTTGGAACTTTTGCTTAGAGATGATTTTCGACCCCTTTTTCACAGTACGGAAAGTCGCTCGACTGGAAACAAGAGTCATACACGACACACGACGTTGCAAGCGTCTTTCGAAGATATCTCACCCAGATGCCTGTAAACTCTAATTCACTGTCATTTCTGCTGCCTGGCTTACAAGTCAAAGGAACCTGTAATACCTCACGACATGTATCATGCTGTGCGTCATTCCCCTCAGTGTATCATACTCCGCTCAACGAGCCAGTAGGTACGAGACGTTCTAGGCTAGTCGGCTTCCTAGTAGTTTTTTTTCCGCACTCAATTTTTCACAGCAAAGCAACCTTTCAATCAGGATGAAGTCATCGCAACATATAAACGATTAATTCGTGCAATGCCCGCGCAAACCAATATCTACTTCTCTACGTCCTCGATCTATTATCAGTGTTTGCCCGCAAGTCTGATAAAAATCTCATGACGGCAACAAGTTGTTTTCTTGTCCCTCACATTCTTTCATTTTCTAACCCATTGCTCAGATCTTGCAGTGATATTCCGCCCGGGTCTAATATCACATCCCTTGCACGAAATGTCGCCCGCAGAACATGCGCTGAGTCAGCGGGTTCTGGAATTCCTTATTGCCCAGCAAGATTGGTTCATGCTGGACATTCCGCCCCCGTCACATCGCGAGCCCGGGTCGCCTGAAGATGAAGAAGTGTTCGTGGTCGACGATGAGCACTCACCCGTTGGCGGCTCGTGGAATCTCGTTGGCAACAGGCCATCTATGGCACGGCGAAGAACGACCGTTGGTGAGAAATTGTGGGCTACTAGCGAACAATCCCTGTTATGTTTACCTGGTACGGATTCGCGCAGATTCCGGCGGGCAGGGGCGAGGAAGAGAAGCGGGCGACTTGTCCCCCGTTAACGAGTCTCCGGACGACACGGGGGCCTCGGTGACGCGACGCCGGACATTACCCTCGGGTCGAAGAGGCGATGCTGCTGTAGGTGAAGTGGAGCATCGACCTAACGTACTACGGAAACAGAAACGGTCATCGTCCATTCGACCACACGGGAAAGACTCCCGGAATAGCGCGCGCACTATTGGTGATAGAGTTGTGATGTTGCTGTATCGGTATTTCTCTCCTTCCGTTGTACATACCCTGGTTTAAGCTAAACGTTTCTTTGCCCTTTTTCTGCGTCACATAATTGTAGATTATTAATTGTAAAGATTTACGAAAATGGACAACGTGTTTTACTGATTTACGGTCCATTCTCGTGGAATCGCAAGGGAAACCAGTACATATACAGACAGTAGATAGTCGTAAGGATAACCAGTATACAGCCAGTAGATACAAGCCTACACGCTCATCTTCATCGGAATGCTTGGATGGCACTCATACCCCTCCACTACGAAATCACTATACTCAAACCCCTCAATATCATCGATCCCCTCGCGCGCCCACCGCAGCCTCGGGAACGCTTTGGGCGTCCTCTTGAGCTGCACCTCGAGCGCGTCGATATGATCGCGATATACGTGTGCGTCGCCGAGCTGGATGATGAGCTCGTGTGCGGTGGTGCCTGTGACATGCGCGATCATGTGCGTGAGGAGCGCGTAGGAGGCAATGTTGAAGGGGATGCCGAGCCCGAGGTCGGCGGAGCGCTGGTACATCAGGCAAGAGAGTTTGTTTGGGGACGTGGGCGCGGAGGCGGGGGGGAGGTGCACGTAGAATTGGCAGAGCATGTGGCAGGGCGGGAGCGCCATTTGCGCCATATCTATGGCGCGTCGATCGTCAGTCAGTCAGTGGCGCGTCGATCAAAACGATATCGACGCACCGGCAGGATTCCACGCGCTGAGTATAATCCTTCTGTCCGTCGGGTCCTCCTTGATTTTCCTGATACACTCGCGCAGCTGGTCCACGCCCTTCCCTGTATAATCCGTATCACAATCCTCATACCGTGCTCCGAAATGGCGCCACTGGAATCCATACACCGGGCCCAAATCACCCTCTCTCCGATGCCCCAGCCCCCGTTTAGACAAAAACTCCTTGGAGCCATTCCCATCCCAGATCCGCACCCCTTGGCTGCGAGTAGAGTCGAGTCTGTCTGCCCGCGAACAAACCAGAGGAGCTCCTCAACAATGCCACGCAAAAAGGTGCGCTTGGTGGTGAGGAGGGGAGCGTGTTGTCTGCGAGGGAGAAGCGCAGTGCGGGGGGCGCGAAGAGGGAGAGCGTGCCCGTGCCCGTGCGGTCGGGCCGCGGCGCGCCTGTGTCGAGGACGCGCCTGATAAGGTCGAGGTATTGTTGCTCATCGTGCGGAGGTGGTGTGGACTGAGGCTCGGGGCGGACATGGGTGTGCGAGTCAGAGTAAGTAATAAACAGCTATATCTTGTTGACGCGTTGTTTACATTCTTGCAAATCTTCTCACGGTTGGCGGTCACCGGTGCACGATGGGTGCCAGTCGGCGTCTGACTTATATTTCCCTTCGGGATTTTCTGCTGTTTCTTTTCTCTGACCCGAGCTATTTTGTGCAGAATTGGAGGACGTTGTCAGCAGTCGATGCCTCGATTGATCGTTTACAACTCTTCTCACGGGCACTAGGGGTGCTCAATTCTTGCCCCATCTCCCCGCCTCATCCCATTAAATTTAGACGAGATATAATGAGATGGCCATTTTGTTCTACTCCAACCGACTGATTGATTCTCTATCTTCCGACTTATTGTATGCATTGGCAATCTCAACCGAGTTGAATTTCTGCAGCTTGTAGTAGTCCCTGACAACAGATATGCCACAAACAGCCTGCAGCCATGCATTCTCAGCACAAACCACCCAACTGCAAGGTGTACGACATGCCTTGAAGACTTCGACCAGTATAGACAACTCCGGATCGTCGAGGTCGACAGAGTGGCCCTCTGGGATACACTTCGCAATAGCCTCAATGATCGCCATCCGCGTCAAGGTTGTGTGGTTCCGGATGCGCAGCTCAATCTTGTACTGCCAAGATATCATTGTTGTGCTTGTGGTTGAAGATTGACCTACTTTATATTTCTGCCCAGCGGCTTGGCCAAAGAACGGTTCTACAACCTTTTTGCAAAGCTCTTGCATCTCCGGAAGATTGGTGACGCAAGATGCGGCCACGGGACTAAAGCGCAACGAATATCTGGCACAACTAAATTCAATTCAAGATCAATGCACCCACCGACTCCCTCACCGCGTGTGGGTAATTCCAGTTTCTTGAACACGACGAAGATGTGTCGTGACAAGTTCTACGGGATCAATCGGTGGTTTACAGGAGATAAAAACCACTTCGTCGATAAGTTGAGCGACAATATTCGTCGCGGAACGCGAACGCACTTACAACACGGTGTATTTGTCTGACAACTCGCTGGTGGTCCTTAGCATGGTGAGAGGGTGCACTGAGTAGCAACTCACCGTACCGCTGTTGATTTTTGGGGTGCCTCATCGCGGACACCTCATTTGCAATCTGAGCCTCGATACTCAGAGTTTCTTCTGGTCCCTCGTCAATATCATCGCCTTCGTTGGTCTCCGACACGGCCGGCCATAGCTCCGACCCGAGCTGCACGAAATGTCAAGATGCATCAAACCCGGTCGCTGAACGCACGGCGTTGAATAGCTCGTACAGCTCCCCGACTGCTTGCTTCTCTTTCCCCTTGATACCTGATATAATTTTGAGATAATGCGGGTTCCGTAGTGGTCCGGAAAAATTCGTACAGGTCACCCAAACGCCTGGACCTTCAATATATCGTTTGCCCTGCAAGGGAGTCCCATCCTGTCAAAGAACTCAGAAACAGTTGTAAATGTGATACATAACCTTACTGAACGATATTTTTTCTTGCGGCGGTCGTCTCCCCCTTGAGACGCACTTGGCCGTTTGGTCGACATCCTAATCGATGAGTGTCACAGCCGGTCACAAGTTGTGATCCACGTTTTCTCCAAGGACCAACAGTCAACCTGGCAGTAACCTGTCGTTCATTCTCTCTCGCGCCGCTGCTTCCGGTGCTGGTAGATTGCGAGAAATGAATGGTCCTGTGACTGGCTACTCAGGCCTTTTTCTACCCAGGTGATTGCAATCGGATAGATTTGTACTCAGCCTGGTGACGGCCCTGCCGCCCTGGACCCTGGTCAGCGAGCCTCTCGGCTCCGAGAGGGTTGCCCATATGGCCTCCGGGTCAGAAGCCCCGCGTACTCCCAAAATTAGTTATGAAACAGTCGGGAAGAAACTGGAAGAAAGCGCCGGAGACAAAGTATCTACAACCTTCCAGGCCAAAGCCTATGTATCTCGCTCCCTCCTGCATCATTTTCACCTCGATTTGATTCCTTGGTGCTCGCCGAAGTCTTGGTCAACATTTTTCTCTTGAGCTTTGAAGATAACAGATCCGCTCGTATCTGTTGTTCTCTCTCTACAACTTTCTTCTGTCTAGAATTTTGCCAAAACACAAGAGCAATTGCCTGAAATATTGGATATGCCAGTTTTACAAGAACCCAGCCTAGCCATGGGTCCGTTCAGTGTGCATCCCTCGAGACCCAAAGGGTCTATGATATCGCCTGCCTTTGTCAATCGTATCATGCGAACGTACTTACCAAGATCCTTCCGTGGAAATTTCGACCTCTCTTGTGGACGCCACGTTGGAGCCGACGCTGTCAACTAGATTTCCGCGTTGACGCAGCAGGAAAGTCTAGCAGGTATGTACTGGCTGCGTCGATTCCTCAAAAATCCATTGCGGGGCACAGTCTGAGCCACGTTCATTTTCATCTTCTGGGCCATCTTCAATTGTATGCATTTTTTTCTGCTCCGCACATTCCCCGTCCACATCCGGAGCAAATGGATTCGACAATTTGCTCTCGTTACATGTTTAATTCCTCCTCTGCAGCCGGGTTAATTCAGCGGGGGTTAGTCCAGGTTATTCCCGGAAGGCGAGTAATCAATCGTATCAGAATCAGAGACGGTGCCTTTTTCAATCTTCTGCGCTGTGTAGATAAACCGCCAGGGTCGGATGGGCCGGAATGACGTCTTTCGGTCATCAATACCAGCAGAAAAAAAATCCGAGCCCTTTCCTCATCATATCCGTGTACGCTCTTAGGCGGAGGCAGTGGGGCAGACCCAAAATCAAAGTACGAAAACAATTCTCACTCTCTATAAATTCCACGACAGCCATTCTTGCGCCCGAGGGCGATGTGGAATAACTCCAGAGCGTTAATCCTACTTACGTCGTTCAAATTAAATCAATTTAGCGAGGCATACAAAGGTTTGATGCGACTGTACTTCCAACCCCATCGACGACCGCGGTGAAGTCGTGTAGCCGACCACTGAGGGCATTGGCAAATAAGGTGGTCAATGAGACGGCCGGCTGGCAAGACAATATCCCCTAGACTAGATAGAGCAAGCCATCAGTGGGCGCACAACACAGCCCCGGAGGACTGTAACCATCTCAGCTGCCGCCAGATGCTGTACATGTAAGTAAAGAAAACACCATGGGATCAACGCCAAAAGTGCTTCAAGAAGTTGTATTGCGCCTATGAAGAATGTGCGGCAGTCTATCATGAGGGTACCGGATTTGTAGAGTTGCGGTGGCGCTGGCGACATCAAGTCGACGCCATTGGATCGGAGGATGCATGCAGGAATCCATAACAAGAACAAGGCAAGATGCAGCTTGGTAGACGCTGCTGATCCACGTGCCTCGGTCGCCAGCATTCAATCTACGTCATGCACTAATGGTGTCAACGAGGTACGATTCATTGTTCGACGTCGCGGGCCGATGCCGGATCTTGGTATCAAATCGTCGTCGAACAAGGAAGAGCGTTACGTCGCAAGCAATGTTGGGGGTTGAGTTTCGAAACACCAGAAGCTTCATTTTCATAGCTGACCTCAGTTGATTGCCATGGGGGTGAGGTAGTGTCCTTCGCAGAGGATCAACGGCACACCGCTCATTACTACAGAGAGAGATTGGACCTGATGAGCCTCCCATGACATCCACACCGACCATGCGTTCGAAGAGGATGAAACAGGAGATAAGTAGGCGAATAGCGAAGCATGTCACCGAGAAAAAAAATCGGCAGCGTTTCCCGTGATGACCGAACGGTGCAAATCGAGAGACCGACTCTTGTTGTATGGCTTCGCGGCACGAGAGAGTTCTAACACGAGTACCTAGGCTGTGCCGAGTCTGCTATCACGACAAACCGTTGCCAGTCCGTTGCCTAGCAGTCTAGAGGCCGAGAGTGCTCTACCACCGATTTCCAGGCTCAGGAAAGTCGGGATCAAGTTGCATCAGCCAAATGTCGTATCTGTGGCGCGGACGCCAAAGATCCGGAGCCTAAGGGAGTGCGTCCATAGGAGAACAAAGCCGATGGAGGGAGATTTAATAACAGCCCTTGGGGTCGGAGCGAGAAAGAGCTCGAGAGCTCTAGAGGCAGTTTCGGGAGAGTCACGACAAAGAAGCAGGGGAGAGCACGGCTCCACGAGGATCAAGGGTCGAGAGTCGAGATGCGCCGAATGGCACATCGCAGATCTTGTTTAGAGTTCGAGGCGGTGCGGGTCGGGTGCATGGTTGCAGTGACAGTGGACACAGTAGCAGGGAGCTTTCTTACACAGACGTAACTGGGAATAAAGAAGAAAGACTGGGCCATGTACATAAACAAAAATCAGTGAAGCATTCAACAGAAAAGCTACCAAAACTTGGAAGGATATTGTCGGATAGCTCGGGCTGGGATCTGCATCCCGCACCGGAGCCGCAACTGGGAGCTCTGAGGGCGCAGGTTGAGCCATGCCGTAGAGGCAGAGAGCCGCGTGAACGAACCGAATTAGGAAATTGCAGCAAGCGGTAATCACATGGCCCCGTCACGACGGACAGGAACACTCTTATGTCGCTGCTCACCAAAACGGAGTCGTCCACAATCCACGCCTTCCTCGACGCCATGGACTACGGCGTATCCAAAGAGTGGGCCATGTATGCCCAGCATCCGGAACAGGAGACTTTCCACGACAAAAATGCACTCAGACAGGCTACCAAGGATCTCATGGCTCTCGACGCGCCCCGCTATAGCGCAAACCCGACCGGGAACACTGTACAGAACATCCAGCAGCAACCGTATATGCACCACCAACAATATAGCAGCCACTATGACTACCTACCCAATCCGGTCTACCAACGGCAGCCCACTTTCCCATTTCTCCAGCAGCCGGGGCCTCTTTGCATGCTTTGAACACAAGCCAGCGTCCCCCACCATCGCGGCCATACAGCCAAACCCCAACGAGCAGCTCGACTTCTTCGACGCCGAGCTTCACCTTCCAACCGGAGCTTTCCCGATCCCCCGCACCCCGGAGATCATCACCGAAGCGTACGGAAATCGCACCCGCGCCGGCGGCCGTTCCACCACCAAAGCGCACTCGGACAGCCTCTCAGCCTGCAAAGCCCGCTCTGCTTTCCCCTTCGCAGAAGAAGGCAAACCACATCCAGTCCGAGCAGAAGCGGCGCGCGAATATCCGGCGCGGGTACGAAGCTCTATGCGAGTCCGTTCCCGCACTTCGCGATGCGATTCGTGAGGAGGAGGCATTGGCGGCCATGGCTGCCCCGCCTGTGAAAGGCAAGCGTGGCAGAGGACGGGGCCGCGCCGATGATTCTGCCGACAAGGTGGACGGCCGTTCTGGTCCTCGCAGCGAGAACGTCGTCTTGTCTAAAAGTACGCTTTTTCGCTGTCATTTGCGCTACTATCTCAATTTATTGAATTGGGATCTCAGCTATCGACTACATGAACGAGCTGCTCGCCGACCGAGATTCTTTAAGGGGGCGGCTTGAACGTGCGCGCTCCGTTCTCCCGCCCGGTCACCCAGCGCGCACTCCGTTACAGGCTGAGCCGCTTTGGGAGCGCGAGTGGAAGGGCGGAGAGGGCCCCGCGGAAGATGATGATGATGAAGAAGATTCGTCCTAGCGTCCTGCCTGCACTTGACTTATGCCTATTGCTTTCGTTTCCTCGTTCTGCAGGCCGGCATTCTGCTGTATACACTCGCACGCACACTCAATCAGCTGTACTCCGCATACCACACTATACCCTACATAGTATTCTTAATTATCGTCGTCGCGTTCGTCCTCCGCACTGTGTTACATGTATGAGTAGCTAAGATATGGTGCATGGACGATGCGCACACCTGATGGGATCAACCCCGCCAAATTTGCTCCCATCAAATCCTGAATAGCACTTTTTTACGGACCAAATCGAAAAATCTGGCCGCAAGGAAAGTTTCGTACGGATCATTACTCCAACTCTGCGCGGACAGATTTTTCAATTTGGACTGCAAAAGAGCGCTATTCGCGTTTTAGTCCGAAAATCCGGATCGGATCAGGTGTGCGCATCGTCCACGCACCGTATCTTACATGGAACAGTGTTATCTCTTATCTTTCTGGCATAATAGACAAAAAATTCCCCACTTCCCCAGGACCCCACAGATTTGAAATTTGATGTTGATTGAAGATTCGCGCGTTGTCACGGACCTTGTGGGGATCTGCACAGACAGGCGCGGACCGGGATTGCGTCAGCAGGCTATTGCGTCTTCCGGACCAGTCCGGACCCCTGTCCCTTCAATCTCGCGCCTCCGTTTTGTCCATGTTGCACTTTCTCGCCGTGCAAATGATTGTACCTGAATAGGCCCTAATCTACACCTCTTGTCGCAATCATATCTCTTTTCTTGCCTGCTCGCGGGAAACGCGAACAATTATACAAGTATCGACGCGTCTGGGTGCTAAATTAGCTAATTCAAGACTGAGATGCGATTGATGATGCCATCACCGTGATGGACGCCACGCGCGACAACAGGCGACAACCGAATACATCTTGGCATCCTGGGAGAACCTGGGAGAACCTACGTTCTGCGGCGCGGTGCAAAACTCCAGCTGGGTCTCAGAGGGTCTGGAAAACTTAAATGGCGCCGATAGCCCGGAGACGACCTCTTGAGTCTTCCAACTTGAACTCAAGTCAGTCAAGAATCGAGATCCTTGTTCGAGGCTGCAGTGCTGTCCAGCAAGCCATGAGCGCGTCGCTCTATCCAGACCTGGGACGTGCTACTCGCATAATCTTCGGGTTTCTGCTCTTTGGCTGTTTTTCTGGCCTAAGCTTGGTGGTGGTACCGGTGCCCTCAACGCATCGACGCAGGCTCTCCTACTAGACCAAGACTCGATGCTGAAATGATCAGGCCAAGGTTACTATGACATAAGTTGGTGCCATGAACCTTTTTCTGCTGTCCCTCATTTTTCCAGTGTATGGGCAGCTTCCTCCGTCGGATCCCGCGTTTCTGCCTCCCAACGCATCTACTGGCATGCAACAGTCTTCGGGCTATCTCAATATTCAACTATACTTCTACGACGACCAGCGCGTTGGTTTGTTAACGAATAATCGGGTAGCCTGGCGCAACTCTAGGTAAAACTAACATTATATTGGCTTTCTGACACTTGAATTGGAATCCTCCAGCTGTCTCAATGATGGTAAAGACGTGTGTCTGGATTTGAGTCGTATTTTGTGTCTGTACTTTGCTCCAACTATTTTCAACAAGTGAACCGGGGACCCTATAAAGGCCACACTTCATCTCGTCGGAGTTTATCCTTTATTTCTGTGCTTAAACTATTGACGAACGCTCAGCATCTGTACACCTTTGCCGTCAATGCCACTGGTGGCCAGATGACTTATCAGACAGTCAGACTTCCGTTCCCCAAGTTGCCGCCGGCTATGGTTCCTCGACTTATGGCGATGAATTGACGACAGCTGCTCTGTTTCTCGCCTGGACCAACGCCTCCGCGAAATATGTACTACCAAGAAGCACAGCATTACTTCCAACAGTACCAACTCAGCGGGCAGAACGATGTGTTTAATTGGAACCTTTGGCCATCCCTCAAACGTGCCACAAGCAGATTCTATGGGTATCGACACCGTGTTTCTGACACTTGCCCATCTGTATCGAATCTTCAGCATGCTCGGGTCATCCGATGTCGAGACGAAGGATGCTATCTGTGGTAGCCTCGAGCGGCGCTTTGAGAAGACCGACCAGCAACTGATCGATGATCCTGGCTGTATTTTTCAATCCCTTTATCCGCTCTGCACCCTTTCATAACGATAAATTACTCCTATTTTCTTTCTCCACCGAGTCGTCCTCCGCGCATACAAACGTTTATTTCGTAACGATACATCACACTACTAACCGGGAATAGCACAATATAGTAACACAAAAAAACTGTATTCCAGACCTCCCAGCTACGTGCGCGGCGACGGCTCAGGGTGTCAGTTTTCGTCTCAGAGGATGCAGGAAGGCACTCACTCATCCAGTCATACTACACTCACCGCCTCCCGGTTTGATTGGCGCTTGGGTTGGAATTCGTCGTAGAATTCGTCGTAGAATCCGTCGTAGTCGTCTCAGAGGACGGCACGTCTTCCATGTCGTAGGTGCCACTACAGTTGTACATTTTTCCGTCCTGCCCCTTGACCTGGCCAGCACAGAGTTGTTTCACCCTCTCTGGGTACCTGTTGCTCCACGACGCCGTCATGTTGTTATATGTACACTGGGGGTTGCTGCACTCGACCATCGCTACTGTTGGGTTAGCCAAGCGCTAGTCAAGCATGTCAAGGCTGCCTACGGTGAGCGTACACTTGAAAGTAAGTGAGAGAGAGATCTGCGGCCATTGTCAACTTCAAGCATCCTTTATATGAGTAAGACCAAGCAAAAATACATCGACTTTTGCAGCATTGTGGGCGCTGGTCGCACGCGGAACCTTGCATCAGCATACAGCCGCTGCCCTGTACCCTGGGCTGCTAGGCACCGTCGTGCCGTCCGCGAATCGCCGCGGTTTTTTGAACAAAGCCGCAGCTGATTCGGGACAGGGTGCAAAGAAAGCCATGTCCGGGCCAAGTTGAGTAATTGAATATCCACTGTTATACGGCCGAAGTTCCATGTTGGCGTACTCAGCACTCTCATGGACACGTTCGGGTGAGAGGACAAAAGCAAAAATATATGCACTGAGGATAAACAGATGTGATCCCTTTGTGTGTGTCGTATGCACTGAGGATTAAACAGACGTGATCCCTTTGTGTGTGTCGAACACAAAGGTATCACATCTAGATCTGTTTATCCTCAGTGCATATATTTTTGCTTCGACACAAAGGGATCACACCTATTTATCCCCAGTGCATATATTCTTGCTTCACGGAGCGATGCTTTAAGCACTGGGGATAAATAGATGTTTAAATAAGACTTGCCCGTACATACCACACGATCAGGCATCAACGTCTGACGGGGCGCCGCTTTTGCACAATGTACGACTCGCAGGCCAGCCAGGATGTCTTTGTGTTGACGGAACCGGAATTGGCCTCGATCCAGTTCCTTCGTGAATGGGCAAGTCTGACTGCGCATTGAAAATGGCAGGCGGTTGATCTTCGACGCCGTCAGGATCCTACACTCGCCCAGGCGGCAGACCAGCTGGAGATGTCGCTGTATGCGCGTGGAAGGGAGATCCGCGAGGTGATCGCGTCTCTTGACCTCACACTACTGCAAAGCATCTCGACGGAGCTGCTCGGGCGTCCTTCTCTCAGAATTGACCTGTTCGCCATCGGTGGCTACAATATCGTACGTTCGTTCCCCCGTCCGATGAACGGGACTAAAAGATCGGCAAAGGTATTCCTTGTTACTTTCCAGGACAAGACCGATATTCTCGCCAGGTTGCGGATTATGAAGCCGTCTGTTGCGATGGGGCCAGCGGTTCCAGGCTCCAACCAGCCCGTCGACTTCTCCGCCGCATTCGAGTCCGAGGTAGGATATTTTTTTTCTGCATTGAGGACCGCGACAATTGTCTTCCTAGGTCGCCACGTTGCGATTCGTGCAGGATAAAACGTCGATTCCGGTTCCACAAGTGTATGGCTGGAATGTCGATCCGAGCGTGATCGGGGCACCGTATCAGTTGGTGGAGCGTGTGCGTGGTTCTCTTTGACCCCCTTTACCTTTCTCGCTGATTTATGCACAGCTCCGCGGGGTCTGCGTCCCTCGAGTGCATGACAAAAGTATCCCGTATCTCTACAAGCTCATTGACCAAATAGCGAGCTTCGAGAACCAACTCTGTCGGCTGGACTTGTCTGCCATTGGATGTGTGGTCGATGAAAAGGGTACGGTCGGTCCACTTCTCAAACCCATAGTCGAGAAAAACCCTCCCCACCGTCGTGGCCCTTTCCCTTCGAGCAAGGATCTAATCTTGGCATTGATTGATACGGAGCTCGACTTCATCCTCCCTGACGCAGCCTGGGACGAGACACGCAGCAGATTTTCGCCGCAGGATGCCGCGCCATTGACGAATGCGTATGCCCGCCATCATCTTGCCGAGCTCAAGCGCAAAGTTCTCGCATCCCCTGTTGTGCCGACGGTGGCTCGTCTCGGTCACCCGGATTTCCAATCCGCAAATGTGCTGGTCAAATCGAAGGATGACCCCACGATCGTTGGCGTGTTGGACTGGGACGGTGCCACCGTCGGCGCGATCTGGGATAGCCGCCTTCGATTTGACATCAAGTGGATCCTGAAGCAGATCCAAGATGCGGCAACCAGAGAGCAGCTGTGGCAGCGATACGAGTCTGCAATTGCGTCCTCGCACACTGCAGCACCACCCGTCGACCTCCTTTTCATGCAAACGCTGGCCATACCGAGCTGGCTGCTCAATCGCGCAGCATTTGACAAGATGATTGGGGCATTAGGGAACTCGGACTAAGTCGTATACTCGATGCTACAGGCTCGTCTTTGTAAGCTGTGACTTTTCTGTGCAACTCTATGCTCGCTCCTCATTTCCTGAACGTATACACCTTGCGTAGTCTGCTACATTTGAGTAGCAGGTCTTGAGCATCACGGAGCACCGACGAAACATGGGCTGTATTTTCCGGTTCAAGTCTTCATGATACAAGCCTTGCATTTCCATACTATATCCTTGCCACCCCCTCGCGCGAGAAATGGCACGAACAATTCTGGGACGCGTCTGGGTGCTAATCCAAAACTGGGATGCATCATAGGTAGGTAGGTAGAAAATTGCCACTGCCGTGACGGATGCCACGCGCGACAACCGAATACTGTTCATCCTGGCATGCTGCGAAGAATATATCTACGGCGGATTCTACGCTCTGCGCGGTGCAGAAGTCCAGCTGGGTCTTAGAGGGTAGATCTGGGAAACTTGAACGCCGTCGACAGCTTGAAGGCAACCTCTGAGTCTTCCGACTTATTTAAACTCAAGTTAGTCAAGAATCGAGATTCTTAGCTGTTTCAAGGCTGCGGTGCTGTCCAGCAAACCATGAGCGCGTCGCTCTATCCAGACCTAGGATGTGCTCCTCGTACACTCCTCAAGTTTCCGTTCTTCGGCTTTTTATCTTTTCTTTTTTTGAGAAACGTTTGATAGAAGGACACAAGAGAGTTACGATCGCTTTGTCGCTCCTCACCTCGTACTACCTCGAACGCGACCACTCAGTGATCGCGCCGGGTTTCCGGGCCGACATGGTCGGTCACTTCCTTCCCGCTGGATCGAGGCACTGGACTCGAAAACCGGGCCAGCCGATATGGCCGTGTGGCATACCCTCGCGAGGAAATGCTTCAAGACATGTGCACCTGTAGCCTTGCCGTATGTGGGACTTCAGCCTAAACGGGAAACTTAAATGGCGCCGATAGCCCGGAGACTTGCCGGACTCCGGAGACAACCTCTTGAGTCTCTCAACTTGCACTCAAGTTAGTCAAGATTCGAGATCCTTGTTCAAGGCTGCAGTGCTGTCCTGGTGTCCAGTCAGCCATGAGCGCATCGCTCTATTCAGTATCCAGGCCTAGGATGCGCTGCTCGCACTTCTCAGGTTTCTGTTCTTCGGCTGTTTTTCTGGTCTAAGCATGGTGGTGGTACCTGTGCCCTCAATGGTATTCTCTGCCAACGCATCGACGCAGGCTCTCCTAGACCAAGACTCGATGCTGTAGTCTGAACCGATGAGTGCTCAAAATTTGGATCCCGCCCCGCGCGCCTTGTGCACACGTCCCGGCTCGTCACAACTGGTACCGACAGATAGAGAAAGGGCAGAAAAGGGTCCGACGAATAACAAGATCTTGATGCCTTCGCTACGCTGTAGACATCTACACCCATCGCATCACACCCATGTCCTTGCTGTAGCCTGTCAGACGATCGTCAGCTCACTAAATCCGGTCTACCTGAGGTTGCCTTGCCGCGCACCGAGAATCAATCATGCAACTTTTCTTGAACCACTAAGTATACCCGACCTTCGATCCTTCCCCAGGGCCAACCAGAGCGCTGAAATCACATACGCTCATGGTCCGAGCAGGTCCGAGCGCACGTCTTGAATCCGGTCTTTCGTGCATTGCCTGATTTCACTTCTACGTCGGTAACATCCGCGCCACAAATTCACGCGCCTCAAGTCGCGCTAGGCGACCGTCATCTCTTTTCCCGCTCTAAGATCAAGACGGCAACAATCACTCAATCTAACTGCTCCGGCCCAATTAAATCAATCAACTGTGCCCGATCCCATTCCTTCCCCGAGGCATCGAACGTGCCCTCTTTGTGCTGTTGTCGCGAAACTTCGAATCCGCCTCCCCGGGCCAAGCCGCGCCGTTCGCGCATTTGGGACCTTATTATTATGCCTCCTTGAGACAGTCGAGGTGATTCCAGGGTCGGTCACCAGAAAGACAATCATTCTGTAGCATCAACGCCGACGCTTGACAAGTTGACGCTCCCTCGTGTTCGGAACTCCGCTGATACCCTGCTATTCCTTGGTTGACACCTAGGCACCTAGGCGCGCGTCCGCACATGCCATAAACAACAGTTCATGCTCATTCGTTATACACGGTAATAACATACAACAAGTATTTCTACCGAAACTGAATAAAAAAGAGACTCGTGTCAAAAGGAGGGAGGGGGATGGATGGGAGGACTAGGTGGTTTACACTTGTCTTTTGCTATGCTAGCTGTATTACTTTATCAGTTCGTGTTTGTTCACAATTCCTATGCGAATGGATGGGATGTAAGGAGACCAAGCAGAATTGGGAACAATAATAGCCGGGACAGACGAGGAACGACGATACAGTGCGTGCGGGGATTTGGAGAGCATTACGTTTGAAGCATACGAGGGGTACTTAATGTAGGGCGTGCGTGTGTCGACGCCTGGTCATACAAGCGCTGCTGATTGGAGGTACCCGCGGAAAATGGAATCCCGGACTGCGAATGCGACGTGATGAGCGCGGGAGAACAGTCAAGCTTAATAGATTACTACCGTTGCCAATTATGCGTTGCGTTGCTTTGGTGTCCTGAAAACGGAAGTCAGACCGGTGCGCAATACATCGTGGGAGGAGGGACATACCACTACGCTGGTGAAATGAGTATACAGCACACGGCGATTCTCGTTATTCCGGCGATGTACTTGCAAGAAATGGGCTCGGAAGTATTGTACCACGGTCTCGTAATCGTTCGTGCGATCACCGAAGGAGGTGATGCTGATTATGTCAAAGATGAGGATCCCCATCAAGCAAAATAAAAAAAGTAGCCTTACTACTTCTGGACCTTAAGCCCATTATCAAGCTTCGCCTTGAGTAGATCGGTTTTATCTACAACCCGCTCAGGTGGGGTGTTGGGCTGGAAACGATGGAAACGCACTGAGAAACAACACAAGGTGCACACTCTTCAGCAGGGCGTTGGAGCAGACTTGAGTGAAAAGCTGTAGAGAATCGTCGATCCTATTCGTTCGGGGATCCTCTTCGAGATACTACGACGAACGCGTCGATTCAAGACCGCAGGGAGTGACAAAAGACCCACCTGGTCAAAAGCGCTAACAGGAGCAACGAAGATGATGGCGTTCGCTGTGTCAAAGTATGGGATCTGAGATGAGATGAGGCTGATAAAGACCTTGAAACAAAAAAGGATAGATACCCAAGAGTGCCTCTGTCCTCTTGCACCGCCCACATCAAAAAGATGCCAGGTGACGGACTTGCCGTGGAGGTCGACATCGAATATATGCTCCGCAACTCCCATGGTTTGAATGCGGGCGTGAAGTATATCATCTACAAAGTTCAGAGTAGTCAACATTTGCATTTTAGAAAAAATAGTAGGACACAAACCGGTCGTTGGCACGTATTCGGACGCAGCGATGCGGCTAATATCCTTCAAAAAGCTGTGAAAAGCACCGTGAGGCGGGCACACAGGGAAACACGGGAGAGAACTTACAACTCAGACCATTCGTCAAGCTTCAGTTTCCGTTTCATGATCAAGCCCTTGACAGTCGGATGTGCCCACAGTTCCCTGATGTCCTCCTTGAGCGCCGAGAGCATGCGGGCCACATCGTCGAGCAAGACGTCGTCTTCTGTAGCCATGTAACCTTCGCGGCCTCTGTAGTAATCATTATCGTTCTTCTTGCTCTTCCCGAATTTGTCGACCGTGCGCGCCTGCCAGCCGCTGCGCACGAAAACGCCGCCTTTACCAGAGCCTGAAACGGTGATACCTCCGCTGAGGCGGTCTGCAAGAGGTCCGTCGGTGGCCAGAAGAGGTGAAAGACGATCGCGAAGAGAGACGATGCGGTTTGATCGACCGCCAAATGCAGGGCTTTCAGCCCGCGACGAAGCTGAAGCTTTAGACTTCTCGTAGTAGCCAGTGGACTGAGAGTTCAGATCGTCGTCGAACGCGTCGTCCCAGGCCTCAAGGGTGGATAGAATGTGCTTTAAAGAATGGACGACGTTGAAGTAAATGACTGTACGCCAGGAGGACCGCTCTTGCTCGATAGAGTTGGGCTTGTACATGAGCTGAAACTGCTTCTGAAGTGTACTCTTCCCGCTCTCGGCTGCAAAGAGGGGTGAGCGAAATGTAGCGAGTAAAAAGCGGGTATACCTTGACCAAGTAGCAGGAGCTGCAGAGAGAGTGAGCACGATTATAGAGTTTGCAGAACATGTGAGGACCTTAACGTCGCCGCGGGAGCGCCTGAGCCGTTCGCGCTCCTGCCTAAGCTCCTCGTCGATCATCTCAGACACCCGTTTCGCCTCGGCCTCGGCCTCGAGACGGGCGCGTCGCTCCTCTGGTGACTCTCCGGGGTTGGGGCGCATGGCGACGGAGATGGGGTCGACGCCGGAGTCGGTCGAGTAGAGTGAGGGAGTCCTCATCGTGGTTCCGGTCCAAGATCCAGATGTGTGTAATGGCACAGCACTGCCACAAGCGTACCTCTTGCAGCTGCCAGAATGGTTCCGTCCCTCCTGTGTCGCGTTTCTATATACTCATTCTTCCACAGTCTGTAACTCTCCATACTTCTCTGGGCGAACTCAAGGTCTCGTCGATTTTCTGAGTCTCAGTACAGCTCAAGAACGATTCTCATACAGCTAGAAATATTTTGCGAGGCAGTCCCCAAAACAGCCGAAGTCAATTTGTTTCATCTCAGCAAGAAATGGCACCCTGTTTATTCCTCGCTAGAACTTTCTTGCCCTCTGTGCTTCAAATTACTATGACGGTTGCATTTTTCATCGGAACATCAAAGGTTTCATGGTCCAAACCGGCGATCCCACTGGGTCAGGCAAAGGCGGTCAGAGTATATGGGGCAAGCCCTATCCTGATGAAATTCGCTCCACACTCAAGGTACTTGTCCACCGTTATCTCAGCGGTCGTATCTAACGAACGTTGTCAGTTCAACGCCCGCGGCGTGGTAGCAATGGCCAACGGCGGTCCCGACACGAACAAATCCCAATTTTTCATAACATATGCGAAACAGCCGCATCTCGACGGCAAGTACACTATCTTCGCCAAAGTGATTGACGGTGCAGATTCCACTCTGGATGCAATGGAAAGAGTGCCCGTCAACCCTAAAAATCGGCCACTGAACGAGTTCAAGCTGACACATGTGTGTAACATCCGTTTTGGAAGGTTTTCAAAGCACCTCAGTCCTCCTAGGTAACTATTCACTCAAATCCAATAGCGGACGCAACGCTAGCGAGATGATGACTTCAAAGACTTTGAGAGGTGCCTGCGCCGGCCTGTGCATTGTTCAAATGGCTCAATGAATTCGCAATCATTGTATGCGGTCAATTGCTTGGCGCCCGCACGGCGCACGAGAAAAAAATACAACGCCGAGGACGTATATTACCGCTTGATGAATCCAACCAACTCCTTCTGCAGCTCTCTTTGGCGTCGCGCCTGTTCCAAATCATCGACACTGCGCAAGTCATAGATAATATCACGCGTTTTCCCAAAGTACACCTATTCCACGGCTTTAGCGTCGATTAGTGAGATGAATCAAAGAACTGACTTCCTGCAGCAAGTTCCGCATCTTAATCTCCATCTCCTCGATCATCCGTCCGGTATTAGTGACGTGAGACGAGGCGTCGAGGATGGGCCAATCTTGCTCCGTCTGGATACCGAGAATGAGACAGGGCCACAGCAACGTGAGCAGAACAAATCTCAAATACCTGGCGCATCATACTTCCGCTCAAGCTGACTTCACCCTCGTGCTTCCATCCGTTGCTCTTGTCCTCGCTCTCCCCGTCCGAACCTTTGCGTGTCACAAGCTGCAGCATAACCGTCGACGTCAGCTTGTAATGCGCTTGACGCCCCGCTCAGCCGTCTCGAAGACATGGATCGAGTCCAGGAACCCGAAGGCTCGTGTAAAGTCGTCGGGGTCATGGCTGTCCGTCGGCGAATATTGAGTAGAATGGCAGTTAGACGGTAAATAACGCGCACTTTTCTTGAGCAGAACGACGCCCGCGAAACCACCATCATTAAGGTCCCAGAGATACACTGACGATGTACCACCTTCGTAATACCTGTTGAACGATTTATTTTCCAGAAACGCGCCTCCTCCGGAGATGATGCACACATTTCGCGATACGTGTCAAACGCCTCGTTCGCAGCAATCTCCAACTTGCGCAGTTTCGGCGTCGGGACCGCCCCATCTTCTAACGGGGGATCATATTCATTCGACCATGGAGATCTGGTGCATAAGAGATAATGTGATGAGCCCCATGTGTAGAAAATCAAGAGTATTAACCTGTAGCTCTCGCCATCCCGATTATAGTCGCACGCAAGATAATCCTTGCCCGTCGCGCGGTCCGTTTTGAGCTTGAGGGGCTGGTCGACGCTGCCCAGCAGGTCCTCGGCGTACTCTGGACATATTCCGATCAACGCCGTTACGTTCTCCTCTGTTCGCGTGGGCGGCAGGCGCCGCATAAGATCCAACATAGAGTCTACGAGGTCCCCCATGATTGCAGCCTGTAGATGGTAGATTGTAGAGTGCACCACAGTAGGGACAAGCCGAAGTAAACAACGCGCTGCATTATAATTTACATGTACAACGTGCAAGGTTCCTTTTATTACAGAGTCGTGACTACAAGTCTCTCAGTATCCGCTCCACAACGCGCTCATTAGCCCGCCATATATTTTGCTTGAAAGACCGAAACTCTGGCTCGGAGCGTACCCAACCAGCGTGCATCATGGCTGCTGCCGCATGCGCGGTGGGCGAGTCCGGAGGAGTGCCAGTCCTTTGCAAGAAATAGTTGACATCTCCGGTGCGAAGTGCACGCAGCGCCTCAACCTCGCGCATTGCCGCGGGACGGGTGACGACCGCTCGTTCGTCATCCACGTACGTATACGACTTTTTGATTCGGTCAGTGACCAAAATTGGAACCTACGAAAGTGGGTGGTGAGGCAGGACTCCAATGAAGGAGATGAAGTACATTGCACTCGACAGCCATCGCGAAAGTGGAGCTCGCTTGGGCATCGTAGTAGCCGTTCCTGGGGGCAAATGCGGGGACGCAAATATCCATTTTGCCCATTAACTCGTAGAAGTCTACATAGGTTAGCATAAGAGAGTGATTTGCAAACACACGAAACGAAGCTTGCCGGAGTAGTTCAGTCCATCACGGATGAACACCATATTCTCGAGCTCATGAGGGATCTCCAGGTACCCCGAACCGATAAGGAACAGCTTGAACTCTGGGTCCGGGAGAGTAGTGTCAACTCTATATGAAGCGCCCTCCGCTTCGAGTGGAAGATACCCCCAAGCCTTCGGGTCGCCTAGATCGTCATGAGTCGGATCGTCAAAGTCGTATTGAAGGAAAAGACACCAACGTGCAAGTGATTCTATCAATTCCGAGAATATCTCAATGTAGTCCCGTCTGAAAACAGCTTCCAGATTGAGAACTTCGCGCCGGAAAGCACTGACCTATCTGTGTAGAAGCTGCCCTGGATGACGGCGTCAGTAAGAATACGAGATGGCCGATCATTTATTGGCAGGGGAAGATCCAGAATCGGTACGTGGACATCTATCGGGATGTATTCGTATCCCGCCGAGCGAATTGTGGCGTCCGGGCTATCTGCGCTCATCAGAAAGGACTGCTTGAATCCCTCGGCAACACTCAAAATGACATTGAGCGAACACAGTATGGGGCGGGAAAATGCGCTTACTGGCCGGAGATGGATAAAAGACGAATCGCATTCCTTCGAGACCATTCTGTAATCTGCCGCTGCCACAAGCTGTCCTGAGAACAATGTTGAGGACTGGATTAGGTGGAAAAGAAAATGGCCCGCACATTGAGGTTGTGTACGATGCACACCAGCTTGAACTTGTGTGCCTCATCTCTGGCGTCCCAGGCAGATAGCAGGTCATCTATCCAGGGCTCACCCCGTAGACTGAACCAGTGTTAGAAGGATGACTACGGAAAATGAGGAAGTACGCACTCGAACTCGCAAGTACCAAGAACCACAAGATCGATTCCTCCGTCGCCCATTTCTCGGTTTATATCGCTGATAAGGTCGTCGGGGCTTTCACCTGGCCACGATACAGCTGAAGTGCATCCACAATAGTCTGGAATCCATAGCCGAACGGCTGAGGCGCGTAAACCTCGACCGTGCCTCCCTCTGGACTTTGATCCATGATTCTCTGTAGAGTCCATACTAGAGCCATGTATACGTCATGGTGGAAGCCGAACGTGGACGCAACGGCTACATGGTGTCTCTTCTGGGGAGTGAGCTGCGTGTGGTCCTCAGCGGCCGGCGACGTTGAACAAATCGTCTCTTTCCATAAAGCGAGTCCAGGGAGAGAATGCTGTTCACTAAGCGATAGAAACTGCCAGATAAGAAAGGGCAAGACTAGGAAACAAGCAGCGACGACAATCTGACGATAGGAGAGCATGGGATGCGGCGGGAACTGAGTGGGGTGTGTACGGTAGCCACATCGCCACAGTCGGAACCCGGTAAATATAAATGTAGTGGCTTGGTATTCGGTGAGCGGGCGCTTTAACCCAATTGAAAGCAGTCCAGAGCACGGTAAATACACGATAAACATCTGATATGTCGGTGTGAGCCGTACACCAGGGTGTAAAATCGGAAGATTGAATTGATACTTACATGATACTGGTGGTGGCGAGGGAACTTGGAATCAAAAGTGTTAACTGCGTGCGATAGCGCGACACAGAGAAGTCGAATGAGGTACTTAAAAGCCGCAGACAGCGGGTTGGCACGAGTTGATTCTGATACGCCGTAACCGAGTGGTGGGCGTCAAACAGCCAAAAGCCATTCCAAAGCGTGAGTATAGAGATGCGCAAGTTCTCCACGACAAAGGCAAGCCATAGAAGGGACTTCAAGGGAGAAGGAACATGAGCTGCAGACAAGAGCTTGTGCAGAGCTCAGACCGGGAAAGACGGGGAAATCTGGGACTGGCATTCTTCAGTCTCCGAGAACTGGCAGCTTGAACTCTGAATAGAAAACGTAGCCGGAAGAGGCGATAGCACGGGCTTGGGACGAGCAGTGTCAAGGGAAGGACAAAAAATGTTGGGGGAAAGTCCGGACACGATCACCTGATCATAAACGCCGACACATTTTCACTTCCTACGCCTCGGTAAGGACGTGCAATCTAGGCGCTGCGCAAACTGAGTGAAGCTTGATGCCGACGGGTTCTCATATATACACACAGAGAGAACGAAGGAATAAAATGAACATATATGGACGGCAATCATCGAGGTGAAGCCGTGAAGGGATTCACATTCTCAGTTTAAGGACTGAATTTATACAGGGAAAAATAGTCGACCCAGAAGAGGTGAAGCAAGCCAAAGTTAGAGGAAGAGACAAAAGACAACGGAGAGTGCATAAGTGCAGCCGTTGAGATAGGGGATAGAGCCGGGCCAACCTGTAAAATGAACAGCGAGCATGGAAGGAGAACCGAGAGGATTTTAGCACCGCTCATGGAGGCATCGGAGCCGAAGGAGATAAACCATCAAGACATTGAGAGAGGAGATGAAACCGGGCCAAAAATGACACGGAGAATACTTGTGTCAAGGGAGGGTCGATCCGGGGTCGCCGATGCATTGGGAGAGGCGGGACCAAGAATAGAGAAGCAGCTCACGCTCGTCGTCCGATCTCCGGGCCTGGAGCAAAGATTGAAAGAACCAGCAGGCGCAGCAAACCTTGGGCGAAAAGTACGGATTGCGGTGGTAGCGGTGGTTGGTGGTATCCGAAGAGATTGGAAAATGCCGGTCAGATAGGAAGGGAGGAATGGGAGAAAGAATGCCGAACAATGGGCATTAAGCGGCCGTTGAGGGAAACTTTGACAATATGAAGAAGATCAGAACTAGATTCGAACAAGTGCGGAAGAGGCGTACATACTTTGGCCACGGCGACCCTAGCCGACAGATAGAGCAGAGCGGTAAAACATGAATGCAGGACGACAACGGGGAGCCCAGTCTCGCTGAGCCGCCATGCGGAAAAGACCAGGAGCCCGATTGGAGCTAAGAGGGACAGTGCCAGCTTCAGTCACACGAGCCGTGTCTTGTGCTCGGTGGGACGTAGGTGGGTTGGCGTTAACGTAGAGACACCCACAACGCGGTCGAGGTCGATGTCGGCTAGCTGATAGCTGGCGAGGTTCGCTGATTCAGACCAGTGAGTTCGACACCGGCGTGATAAACGCTTGTAGCAGAGTGACCGAAGATGGGGACGTGGCTGATGCCGTGCAGTTCGAGTTCGGGAAAAAATCGAGAGGAGACATCGAGAGGACTGGAGCTCAACGGCTCCGGCATGGAGGAGTCCAAGGCGTATACGGGGAGGCGAGCAACAACAGGCGGCTCGACAAATGGGGACAGCTTGACGATGAACTAGCTTGGAATTCTGAACTGAGAGAGGGGGCGGAAACGGCGAGGAGGGGGATTCTAGACGGAAACATCTTCAAGATGAGAAAAACACTTGAAAACGAAACGCAAGGGGTGCTATGGGTCGACCCCAAGTACTGCGTCGCTCCTAAGCCTTGTTTCCGAAATCAAGATGCGCCGGCGTCTCCGAGGCGGCGCTAAGTACTAGCGCAGTATTGTCCATGGCGCATCGCGTTAATGTATGCATTGGAGCTATTTCGATGCTCGCTGAAGTTGAAGTGATTGATGGCGGGGGGCGGTGGTTCTCACGCCGTTCGCCATCAATCACTCTTCTCTGAGCGAGGATCAAAATAATTCAGAAATTCTTCCCGTCCAGGACAGCAACACGGACGGAAGAAAAAACTTCCAAGTACGCATCACATAGATTCTACATTTCATTCTGTTGCTTCGCTTTCCCAGGCCTCCACACGCCCACCCTCCGAGTCCTGACTCCATGAAGCATCCGAACCCCACTCTTGCTTGCCCCACGTCGGTTCCTCCTCACTGGCAGCATCGATACCCGAGTCCTCCGTTCCCGACCCATCCCAAGTGCCATCCGCCTCAGCTTCCGTAGAAGACACCTCGTCCAAGTCCTCAAACTCCTGCCCCGGAATCCAGCCATCCGGGATCAAGTCAACGCTTGTCTCCCCCGGCCAGCTGTCCAGCGGATCCTTCACTCCGCCAACCAGCTCCACCGCCCATTCCTTGGAGGAGCCTTCGCCCTGGCCAGCCTTCAGAAGGTTCAGCCCCTCGTACTCCTCCACCGCCCAGATCAGCACCTCAATCCACCCGCCGCAGAGCGCCGACACTTCTTGTTCGAACCAAATTTGCTCGAGGGGGATGAAGGCCTCCCGGAAACTCTCCATCTTGGCTTTGACCGCGTCGCCGATTAATTGGACTGACTCTACGGTGGGCGCACGGCGCGCCATCTCGTGCCCCTTGTGCAGATGCGTCGCAAGCAGCCGATGCGGCTCGCCGCCCAGGCCCAAGCCCCCAAGACCTCCCTCCCCCGCGCCGCGCGCTCTTCCACTCGGCTTCCGCCGTCGCCCTCCGAGTCCCTGCGGCAAAACGCCACAACAAGCGACGCATCCCCCAGCTCCTCGTCCCTCCCCACGGATCGTCCTCAAGGGGCCTTCCCACCCCGCCCAGCTCCTCGATCTCGTACCCCCAGTCCCCCGCCGCCCGGTGGCACCACTCCGCGAACTCCTCCACCGTCCACTCGAACTTGTGGTCGTGGTGGCGGAATATCCGATCTGTGCGGCGCGTGGGGTCGGGATACGCCTGGCGCGCGCGGGCGGCGCGGGACGCGCCTGGACGCGTGAACCGCGCGTTGAAGGTATACGAAGGGGTGGTGAGCAAGAGGCGCTTTGGGTGGTATATCCCTAGCAGCGTCGGCGCCAGGGCGGGCAGGACGTCTGGCGGGAGGTGCTCGATACTATTACCGTTTAATCAACTAGTCAGAGAAAAAAATTAGTTATTGGTAACGGAACAACGTACACCTCAGTGCAGACGATACACTCGACCCCGATAAATTCCTCGTTGACAACTTGCAGGCCGCCATGCCACACTTTAGCTGTGAGGTCCTCCCACCGCGTGACACGGATCTCATACGAGTTGCTGCCGTCGTCCCCCGGCTCCGCACCGGGCGGCTGCGTCTCCTGTACTGCAAACGCAAGATCGTGGGCAGAGACATCCAGCCCCGCGATGCGCCGCGCGTGGAGGTTCGGCATGTCGCTTTTATATTCCTCCACCGCCTGGTCCGACTCCGTGCGATTCGGGAAGACGGACGCAGGCGGCGCGGGGAGCCATGGCGCAGGCTGAGAGAGCACCTTGAGCAGCTGGCCTTCGCCGCAGCCCACGTCCAGAATCTGCGCGATGTAAAATAATAAATTGTAAATACATCGATATATGGAAAGCCTCCAACGCGGAAACTGAACGGAACCGTCACGCACATCGACGATAGCTTCGCGGCGCAAAATATCCAGGATCCAAATCCGCCGTTGGAGAAACAGCGGTGGGTAGAAATTTACTTGAGCATAGTCCGAATCCAAATCGATCTCTTCCTCGAGGTCTCCGTCGTGCTCCTCGATCTCGTAGATTGTTGTTGTCGTTGCCGTCGTCGTCGACATTGAGCAGGGTGCTGTTGAAGTAGGGAAGAAAAGAGAAGAACACCCATATTCCGGAGTGGCAAGAGCGTGTTTGATGGCTTCGCGTACCTGATCATGAAATGGGTACCGTCGACCGATTTGAGCACCACAAATCGGACATGCCATAAAATGGATGCACTTCGCTAAAGATACAGCGCATATGTATGTATTAAGAGTAGGTGGGGATCGCCGAGGTGAGATGAAGCATACAAAGTCTTGTGAACGGGAGCACATCGAGAAAAAAGAAAAAATATACACGAGAAAAGAGCGCATTGAAGTCAAGAAGAAGAAAAACCTTCTAAGTTAGATAGCAGCAAAGTTGAGTTTCGACAATTTAGCGGGGGCGGGGGTCGTATCCTCCGCCTCGGGCGCGTCGTTCTTGCCATGAGCGGTGCTGGCGCTATTAGCAATCCGACGGGCCAGCCGTCCGCGACTGCTCGCGTCCACAGCGACCCGACGGCCCTTGCCCCCGCTCGTCTTCTTCGGCGCCGGCGCCTTGGTCTTGCGCGTAACCCCAAACAGCAGCTTGCGCACCCCCCGTTCGTCCGGTTCGAAGTCGGGGTGTTCCGGCGGCAGCAGCGATTTGGGATTCGGGGCGGCGGGGGCGGGGCCCTTGTAATGCGGATTGGGGAAGCTGCGGCGAACGCCCCGGCTACGAGCGCATGTAAGAACCTGCAGCATGTGAAGAACGAGAGCAGACTCACAATACCAGGTCCATCGTGGGCTTCTCCTCTTGCGCGCTCGGGCACTCGGTCTGGCTCACGACCACCTCGTCATCGGAGCCCAAGGGCGACGCGAGGAACGGATTGTCCGGCGAGTCGCGCGGGAGAGCAGGCGCGGCATTGTGCCGCACCGGCGGTGGTGTGGAAGGCGGCGAGACCGTGCTAGCCGACTGCGGGGTCGGCGTGCCCGCTGCTGCAACGGCAGCTGCTGGCGGCTTGCGATACGACGGAGGAGGCGAAACCGGCGGCACGCCATGTCCCTGTGTCTGAGTGTCCGACTGGAGGCGACGATAGAGCAGCGAAGGCGCGGGATTCGAGTTGCTCGGCGCGGGATTAGCATTCAACCAGAACGCCTCCTCATCCTCGGCTTCTTTGATGAGCTTCTCGTCGTCGTCTTCGTCGGTGGCAGTGAGGTCGTCGTCGCTGGCGCGACTGTGTCTCGACCCGTTGCGTTTCCGTTTGTAGGTGGTGGGCGGGGGCGTCGGGAGAGATGCCACCGAGGCAGAGCGCTTCAATGGGCGCGGCGCTTGGGGGATCGGGACAGGGGAAGAGTCTAGCATGGTAAGTAGCAAGGGAGAGGTATCGCGCAGGCCTTATAATAGGCCTGGACAAGAGAGGAGTGTAACAGCGCCAAACAAAGGTGCACCGCTTGGACCGCAGCTTGGACCACCGCTTGGACACAACTTTGACCTTCCAACAATAACTCTGCTTCCCAGCTTATTGTGAATCGCTCAGAAAGTTGCAGTCATCGACACATGAAATTATTTACAATTACGTGCAACAGTCCAGTGTGCAAAATATCGTCCGAGCGAAAGCAGCCAGTTTATCGCAGACCGGAATCGTGATACCCTCCAGTGTTTAGCTCCATCAGGGCCAGATTCGCAGTGGCTCTCCTCCGACGAACCCTCTTGCTTGGCGCGATCGGGGTCCTGCGCGCTCTGTCTAGGCTCGCGGCTGGATCTTCTTTGGCAGTTGGGGAGGCAAAAGGCCCAGGATCCAAGACGCACAACAGCACTCAGGCTCATGATCACTTGGCGTAAAAGGCCCCCCACCCGTACTCCTGCGGAATGTCAAGATAAGATTCAAGTACTAGTGATGGAAGCAAATGGCAGACCTCTACCCCTCCGCCGGCGTATTCGACATTATGTACAAGTCGATCTCACCACGCAGACGGATGAGATGAGCAAAAAAACTGGCGTGCCTCCCATTCCTCTGCGTCCGGCCGCACCGTCGAAATATTCAAAAAAGTACCTTCCCTCCCTAATACTAGACTCGAAACCAGTACGTCCTTCAAGTTCCAATAATTGAGACCACCTAAACATGATGATAGTCGACCAAGTGGGTGATTGCTCGTGCGACGTGCATACCCCTGGGACCTGCCATGGTTCGCGTCTAGTACCTTACACGACCATGCCAGCGCCGTCACGGTTGTCTGAGACGGAAGAGTTCCAAGTGTGCTGGGTTGGTATCGTTGGCGTTGGCATTAGCCTCAGCCTGCTGGGACACGCAACTGCAAGTATCCAAGAACATGATCTGAAGCAACTCAGCTCGACTTGGACCCACTGGAAGCTTGAAGCCTCGGATGAGTCGTTTCGGAAGCCTGGATCAGCGGCGCCTTCCAAATTTGCCTCATTGCGGCGGCGGTGAAAGACTTCAATGTTCCTCAACAGCCCAGCCATGTACAACAGTCAACTGTACAGTACTGAGGCACTCCAGTTTCCCAGGCCGATCCGGGTCGATACTAGTACGAGCTACGAACAAATACTCGTAGTTGACTTGGACCGAAGGAAGTGGGATCCTGAAGACACGGGCTCGCATAGCCAGACTCTCGTACGAGCTACGATCAAATACTCACAGTCGAGACTTGAAGGAATGAATGCTCATGCCTCAGCGAAGAGGCGGCGGGAAGTGAAGAGACGACGGGAAGTGACAAACTACCGTGAATGATCAGTACTTCGGTGTCCTGAATTTATCTGAAGGACGCGAGACAGGGCTCGCTCGCGTGCGAGCTATTCGCCGGATGCACTGGACTGCGTTTCCGCCGATTAAGGCCACAAAACACGTCCAGTGAGAGGATGGAACGCGTCGTAGCTCTAGTACTTACTAGTACTTAGTACTTGATTACATATGCGCCCACAACTTTGCTGTCTCCTGTCACTGCATGAACCAAACCCTCTCGCGTCACTCCCTCGCTTGTTCTTCAGCCTCATCCCGAGTCACGGCCACGCACGAGCTCAGCCCGACTGGCCCGGCGAACGTCCCGAGGGTCGATTACAAGGCTCTAGGAGAGCTGTAAAAAAGCTGTAGGAGAGCTGTAATGATTGCCGCCAGCCAATGAACCAAATTCCAGGCTCACTCCACTGCCGCCGGAACTTCTTTTGTACGCAACATTCCTGAATCTTCGGACTCAAAGGTTTCAATGCATCCTGTATCCGTACATGCTGATCGCCGTCCTTTCTGCGCGATTTGGATCTCTGGAGACGCTGGACATGTCTCACACCACTTTGGGTGCACTCCGAGCAGCGGAGGACCGTGACGACAAGGACGCCACTTCGCAGCCTGCTTGCAAGTCGGACTGCGCTGGGCGCTGACATACGAACGAGTGTCTCCACACATTCTGGCTCTATGTATATCTGTGATATGGAAGCCTTCAAAGTTCGAACGTTCCATAGCACTCGGCGTTTCAGCTGTCGAATTCGAGGCAGTCCAGCGTCTAAGTGTACCTTGCTGGATAACACCTTTGCCTTCGCCGTTCACTACAAAGCGCGACTTGCAGCGACGTCACCATCCCGGCTATCTCCCACGCAGCGCACGTCGACAATCGGAACCTTGCATCGCCTCGGCCGCATAAGTGGCCAGCAGTAGCCACTTCGATCGTATTGTAACTCGTCCTTGTTTGGTTTGGATGTCGGGACTCGAAGAGAAGGATGAACGGTGGCAAGTAGTGGAGTTCAATAGACTGGAGACCCGCATCAATAGTCTGGACAAAGAAGTGCGTTATGTTCCTCCGTGTTTTGCGCTAGCTTGACCATCCTCTGCTGCCTAGTTGCGTCATTTCTCGAATGCAGCCCGCCAGCTGGAAAGTTCGGTCGCTATTGTATCATCAGCTCAACATCTTCGAGAGCAGATCGCGCAGATACTTGCTTTATACCAGAAAAATACCACTGATCTCCTTTCGTGGGAGATGATACCCCACGCAACCAAGACAAGTTTCAGAGGCAGTGATGTATTCTGGCGCTACAACCCCCAAGCCCAAAACCACGACGTCGACTTGGTGCGTTGACTGCTCATCTATATGGTCGAGCACCTCATCGGAGATCAGGAAGAAATCCCCCAACTATTCGAGGCAATAGCTAACAACATTGTAACCTTCAGTCGTTGCTTGGATGACTTTTCCGAGTTTAAGGACGAAGCTATGAACGCGTCTATCATGTCTTTTGAAGGCGACATCAGAGCCAGTCCTGCATTATGAAGTGCGACACATGACCTGACATCGCGATTGCAGTACTGGGCCTCTTGCATGCAAACTTATCGCGGTGAGTGTGGATACTTCTTGGATACGGCATCATTCATGTTGATCGAAGTTCAGGCCAATTTCAATCGGGGAATGTTCAGCGATACGTACATGCCTTGGGAGCAAACATAGGAGAACATATAGATAACATGGCGTCGGTTCTGGTTACCCTCGTCGAAGTTGGTATCCTTACCATTCGGTTTGGGCAGACGCAAAAGACAAACAGCCTGGTGCGGGGTTTCGCTTTTGCTGTAAATATCTTATTCACCCCGTGTCCAGTAAGCGCTGAACTCACTGTTGCTAAACTGGTCTTGAGCATTTCGCCGTATACCGTACAGACTCAACCTCTCGGGGTGGCAACTTTTTTCTCGGCTGTGACAGCGACAACTCTCCAGTTCTCGTACAATCTTCCCACCGGCGGCAGTACGAAGGACGCCGTCAACTGTTTCTGGTTTACAGCCCTCGTATTGAGTACTGCCTCAGTGGTCAATAGCTTGCTGGAGCTCAATTGGAAGGAAGCAGTTTAGTGAGCCAGGCAATTTTCCGCTGACGAGAACTGTTTCACCTTTTGTTTCTAGCCGCTCCCCGGAGCATCGCGTACCTTGGTGGATTCTTGTTTGGGTCAGGCGTTTACCACACGTCTTTCTAGTCATGTCGATCGTCTGTTTCTCCGCCGGCCTTTGTCTCTTCACCTATGCTTCTGAACAGGTTGGCTCATTTCCCGGTATTTTTGGTGAGACTTGAGAACTCATTTCTCCCAGGTGTACATTACCCGAATAGTGACCACACTTTTGACTGTCTTTACATTCTTCGGTCTGGCCACCGTTTCGGCATGGCTTGCTATGGAACGCCACATCTTTTCCCGGCATCGTGGTAGAAAGTGGCTCTCGGACGTGCTCGCAGAATTGACAGACCGGTTTCCCGCGGTACCAGGAGCGAACAAAGCCTCGAAAATCTTCCGTGGTATCAAACGGCGGTTTTGCGTCGCCAAAGAGATGCTGCTTCGTGTTGCCTCCAGAAGGGTAGGCCTACTATCAGCGGGTAACATCGACTGCGACGAGTCTGATGACTTGAAGGGGAACATTCTCCCGGTCGCCACTGCTCGCTCCTATCATACGCCGACAATGACCGTCCACCACCTACCAGTGGTCTCCGACTTAGATCCCGGCACTGATCTCAGGGCTCCGCCGTCCTCCACGCAGAGTAAACCGACATTGATGTCAGCAAGCGAAACTACGACACCGACGACTCCCGGGCCCGACCCTACCAGAGGCCAGATTCTCAGGCGGAACTCGTTCCAGACGCTGAGGATGCGCTCCAGCCGGGCAGAGCAGCAAGCCATGCAAACGGCCGCTGAGGAACTTGCGACGTTGCGAGAGAAGCTCGGCCGAATGATGTCTACAGAAGGGCTGAAGGCTCACCAAGCGCCGGTGCGGCAACTTCAGTTTTCGCCTGACGGCAAGTTCTTGGCGACATCAAGGTGAGGCAAGCTCTTAGATTTCAAGCCTCTTAAGTGATCTGCTTGGAACAGTTGGGCCCCACGTCGATCATATGGCGTGTTGAGAAGGTGAGGGTCTTCAAGAATTCGCGTTTCGTATCATTCAATGAGCTGATGACAGTCGTCCCTTTCGCTGCACCACGTTCTCGATCACCCAGGATTTGTCAGCCAAGTCGCCTGGTGCGTCATCACCTTTCCATCCACCCTGTCATCGTCTCATCTTACATCACAGGTCCGATACAGGCAACGTGTTGCTCACAAAGTCGACCGGAGGCGTTCATGTCTGGACAGAGGTGGGTTGGAGCTAGAATAAAGCAATTGTCCTTTGTGACATTCGGTTCGGGGCACATCACTGATTCTACTTTCCTCTTTTCCACAACCGCACAGGATGGAGTCTGCCAAAAAGACGATCGACCGTGGAACAAACGTCGGGTCCATCACGTGGCTCCCAGGTGGTGCAGGTATGCATACATTTCTCATTGGGCTGTTGGCATACACTGATTTTGAACTACAGCATTCTTAACTGTCGATCGTAGTACCGTGACGAAATTGGTCAGTAGCTTCAGCGTCCTTCCGCTTCTGTATTCTGATGCAGTGCGGTCCTTTCTTTTCTAGGATCTCCGCGGCAATGTGAGTTCAACTTTTTTCAAACTATGCCCAGCGATTGAAGGCACGTTTGCAAGATACTGGACCGGTACGAGTTCAATGCTCCGATAATGCTGCGTGATGTGGCAGTTACCCCGGACGGTATGCGACTACTCGGAGTGGGGTTCCTGTCTGCGTCGCCGACTGGTTTACAACCAAGCAAGTCACCGGCAGAGCATCGCCTGGTCGGTGAGTCGCTGATTTGTTTTGACCTCCGTCAGCACTGATCACTATCAGTCTACAACACAGAGCTGAAACAAATTGAGTTGTACGCTTTTGGATTGATTAAATAACGCTGTTCGAGCCTGACCTACAGTCAAACACCCGTCCTTGACAACGTCCGGAATATCACTTTGGTACGGAACACACGCGATGAACTGTTTGTAGTGGCCACTGGCAGCTATGAAGATACTAAGGTGGGATTCTGGAGAACTTGATGTTCATCGGTTGCTGACATCAGGCAGAGCAAATCACAACTTTGGAAGTTGGAATTACTCGAGGATCGCGAGAACGCTGCTCTCATGGTTCCCCGATTAACGATTCAGTGAGCAGCTTGCCTTGATTGTGCCTCTGTCTCATTCCTGTCAGATGGGTGTACAAGCCTCAGGATGTCGTCGACTTCGCCGGTCCAAGTCATTCTGGTGGCCGCAACAACACATTGGTGCTGCGCGCCGAAAAAGGTGCATGCCGTTTTTGTCAATTTCAACGTATGTATGCTGATCTGCTGCAAGCAGCTGGGATATATGTATCTGGGAACAAGAGAGCGGGCAACTGCTTCGGCACATCCCTGCGTGGCAAGCACAACAGTCAAGTGCTGTTACTTGCATTGCATGGAACCATGCTGCGGAGGACCCGTTCATGTTCGCAACGGGCTCGGACGATGGCAGGGTGCGCATATGGACGAAACCTGAAGTGGATCCGGAACTCGCACGGCCCCCCGAAGGCGATGCCAGTGAGACTGACAGCATTGATAACGACGATGACGGTAGCAGCAGTAGTGGGCCCGAGAGCGAAGGCGAGGACATGCAGATTACTCGGTCGCCCTCCCCATTCAAGACTGACATGGAGAAGACGGACAACCCGTGGACGCAGACGGATTCCGACGCAGTTGAGGGATTGCGCGATTTGACGTTGACATCCACAAGCCATTCGCCAATTGGGACAGCCGGTACAGCAAAGCGGGAGCGTAAAGTGACTTTTGCTGAAGAATCGGATGGGGAGTGAACATGCATAACGCGTGTGGTGGATCGCTGGACGAGCGAACCGCAGGGGTTCGTCGACATATGTATCGTGCCAAAGTTATGGATGGAATCGAATCGACAGCTAGGATCAACATGTAAATACATACTCTGCCTGTACGTCTTGTGTATCTATGGACTAGATGCGAATCTAGGGTTATATTCGTCCTCCACGGACTGCATAAATTCTAGAAGCTAAGATCGGAGGCAGGTCAGAACTGAGCACAGTAGCGCGAATAACACTGAACACCAACAACGCGATGTCTCTTTTCCCCCAAGGCTCTACCCTGCGCAGTCTTCAGCCGCCCACGAATAAGCACCAGTTTGTCGTGAAAGTGCTGGATTGCGGATTCTTCGGCGCCGGGGGCGCCTGCGGGGACGTGGAGAGGCCTACGCCGTATTGTCGAAGATGCTTCCGAAAGAGGCGTGCCAGTGTCTTACCGACTCATGGCAGCACTGAACGCGGCGCAGCGCATTATCCCTGAAACAGGATCAACAAATCACCTCGAAGCTCCATCGAAGGGATCCCAACCAACCAAACGCCCCGATCGCATCCAACCGATCCGCGTCCTGCACGCAATGCAGCTCCACGCACCCGTCTTGCCACGCCGTCCACGCGCCCTCCGCCCGCAGCCGCTTCTCGGTCGACCACGACACGCTGTCGACGACGCGCGCGACCTGGCGCGTGCGCCCGTCGCGCACGAGGTCGATGCCGTGTTTTTCGGCCATGGAGGTGAAGAAGGGGAGGAAGAAGGCGTAGGGGTCCGCCGCTTGCGCCGCGGGGACGTGTTTCTTGTCTAGGACGTCGTGGAGGAGGGCCGCTGTGGATGTGCGATGGGATCAGCTTTTTCTCTCTCGAAGAACACAGTTATTGTGAGGGGGGACATACCGAGTTCGACGACGAGCAAGTCCTGTTTAGGCTCTGCTATACTGTTCGCGAGCGCAAGGGCTGTTCGCCGGACGCGCTAGACTGCGTTTCATCAACGCTCAGAACACGCGTGGAATGAGATTATAGGGAGGGCACCGTGGAACGCGTCGTGACTCGGGTCGTACCTCGCCATCGCCTCTTTCATCATGTTCTCCGCCTCGGCGATGATGGCTGCCTCTGCCAGTGAATCTTGCACGGTGGAATCCATCCGTTTCGTGGCCGGTGATGGGTAGACTCGTAGAGACCAAGGTAATTTTCGAGGTGAACGACACGGCCGATGGAGGCTCTCTTCCGATGCTCACCGCGTTGGGTCCGAGCAGGTCGTCTGGAAAGCTTGGCAAACAGAAATAACAGTCCCGAAAACAACTCGAAGCTGGCCGAAGACTGAGCCGCAGAAGAGCGAGGCTGCATTGCTGCCACGACGACGACGCGGGAAGTCCGACAATCGGGACGCGTCGGGTCACACAATCGTGACACCGCGCGTCAAGTAACGTTGCCGTTCGCAACGGCAGGCGGCAGGATCAAGGAGGAGGCGACGCTTGAGTGTGCCCAAGAGGCGGCGGCGCTACTGGAGTGAGCGGCGGCGGAAGGCGTGGCGCTCGAGTGTGCCGAGGAGGCGTCAGCGCTGCTATGCGGTGCGCCGGATGAGGACCGCGACGTGTGTGCCGAGTACGCGGGAAGAGGACTGGAATACTTATGGAATAATTGTTCGACTTTCAAGTGCCAGCGGTTGGTTGAATTCTTCTTGATACGTAAGGAGCGCCGGCGCGCCCATGGCCATGGCCAGCCATTCGCGATCTACTATGTAGTACACGCATATCGGTGCGGGGCATCGTACGTAGTATTGCTGTAGATAAATCTACCTACTCGAGGCTCGTCTGCATCGGGCAGGGCAGCATACAAGATAGTGTTTTGTATTTTTCTCTCAAGCGAGAGTCCGCGATCGCGGTGGGGTACAAGCAGCGGTCATCTCCTACTCGACTGCACGAACAGAAAATACAACCCCGCGACATGAGATGTTGGATGATAGAGCATACCTCGGATGAGGAAGTTGGCGAAGATGGCGAGGAAGAGGAGGGAGGGGATTCTGATGGGGCCGATGACCACGTCTGTGCGCGCTGTCGCCAGCATCCGGGGCGAATGTCCGGCTGGAGGCGACGATAGAGCAGCGAAGGCGCGGGATTTGAGTTGCTCGGCGCGGGATTCGCATTCAACCAGAACGCCTCCTCGTCCTCGGCTTCTTTGATGAGCTTCTCGTCGTCGTCTTCGTCGGTGGCAGTCAGGTCGTCGTCGCTAGCACGACTGTGTCTCGACCCGCTGCGTTTCCGTTTGGAGGTGATGGGCGGGGGGCGTCGGGAGAGATGCCACCGAGGCAGAACACTTCAATGGACGCGGCGCTTGGTGGGATCGGGACAGGTAGCAAGGGAGAGGTATCTCGCAGGCCTTATAATAGGCCTGGACAAGAGAGGAGTGTAACAGCGCCAAACAAAGGTGCATCGCATATCACGCTTGGACTGCAGCTTGGACCCATAGCTTGGACACAACTTTGACCTTCCAACAATAACTCTGCTTCCCAGCTTGTTGTGAATCGTTCGAAAGGTCGCAATAATTGACACATGAAATTACCCGCGGGCCACAATTACACGCAAAAGTCCAGTGTGCAAAATATCGTTCGAGTTGAAACTTGAAAGCAACCACTGGTAGTTTATCGCAGACCGGAATCGTGATACCCTTCCGTTTCCGCCTTCATTAGGGCCAGACTTGCAGTGGCCTGACGAACCCTCTTGCTTTAAGGCGTGATCGACTCGGAGGTGCTACACGTTCTGTTTCTCGCGGCTTGATCTTCTTTGGCAATTGGGGAGGCCAAAGGCCCAGATTCCAAGACGACGCACAACAGCGCCCATGACTCGGAACTGAACAATAAACCAAACTCTGTTGGTGTGTGTCATCTGCACTCCGAGGCAGCTTTTTGGTCCGGGTGTCGAAAAGGTGCGTCTGCGGCTGTCTCCACTACAGGTCTCGTCTCACATGCCACACGCGTGAAGCTCAAAATTGACCAACGCGTCTTCCTCACGCCTTCAAAGCGGAAGATCGAAGTGAATATTGTGCAGAGCAGCTTTCACATTGAGATCACTCTGAGATCGGTGCGCGCAACTTGTTTCTCTGCGCCGGCAACCCGATTCAAAGTGGTTCAACAGCGAGGCGGGGAACTATGATAGAGTGATCGTGCAAGAGCTGCTCAAGGAGATCACACAGACGCAGCAGGTCGATCTCATCGCCAAGCAGCGCTTCGAAGGTCGGTCTGCTACTTTCCCTCCGCGCTTCTGCCTGCTCACGTCGCGCGTGACAGTGGGGATAATCAACGACGCCGACTCCCTCTCCCGTGACGCGCCAGCCGCCCTTCGGCGCACCACGGAAAACTACATGTCCAACCTGCGCGTCATCCTCGTCGCCAACAGCACCTCCCGACTCATCGCCCTCCCCCCCATCAAGAGCCGCTGCCTCCTCATGCGCGTCGCGGCGTCCTCCGAGGAGGAGATGCGCCTCGTGCTGGCGTACGTCGCGAACCGCGCGTATTTCGATCTTTCGCCGGAGGCGGCGGCGGAGGTCGTTAGGGAGAGCGGGGCAAATTTAAGAAAGGGGATTTTGGTGTTGGAGGCACTCAAGATGCAGTAGTGCGTTTGCCTCCTTCTCCCTCTCCCTTCCCGTCCCGTCCCCCTCATCGGAAACCACACTTCCACTCGAACATCACACACAGACCAGACCTTTCCGGCCCTATAACGATCGCGAAACCGGACTGGGATACCTATCACTAAAAGGTCGCCAACCTGATCGTCACGGAGCAGACCCCCGCGCGCGTGATGGAGGTCCGGACAAAGTTCTACGAGCTGCTGAGCCATTGTATACCGCCGACGGTGATTATCGAGGTGCGTCTCGTGCCTCCTCCCGTGCGCTCGGAGTAAGAGAAGGGCTGACGCTGATGCTCAACGTGCCACAGACAGTCGCAGAAGCCGTGGTCAGCAAGGTCGACGAGCCGCTCAAAGCGGGGATCATGCACTGGGCTGCGTTCTACGTGCGTTCCTCCCTCCCTTTCAATATTCTATTTTTATAAACTCACGCGGACGCAGGAAACTCGTATGTGGTACTTATGTGCATCGGCAGCAAATGCCAGAAACATGTATCACCTCGAGACGTGGGTGGTGAAGGTTATGAGTTTGCAGTTTGTACAAGGTGCGCCCTATGCTTGTTATCTGTACCGTGATCTAATCCTCGCTGTATAGCAATCGTTTTATTCGGTTGATATGGATGAGTTCTCATAGTCGATCTAACATGTTCATTGTCAATATGTACTCTTATTCTCTCCGTGCCTCGATTACGGAAACCTGGCCTGAAGGAAGTGGGATCCTAGAGACATAGTTTACTTAGCCGGGCTCTCGTCAACGCGTCCAGTGAGGGGATGGGACGCGTCGAAGCTGGGGCACGAGTACTTGATTACATACGCGCCCCCAACCTTGTCACTTGTCTTCTGCCAGTCAAATTTCAATGGTAATATCCATGAACCAAATCTCTCTCGCGCCACTCCCGCCGGCCCAATTGCTTGTTCTTCATCCACTACCGTGTCGCGGCCGCGCACTGCGAGTCCAGCCCGACTGGCCTGGCGAACGTCCAGAGGTTCGATTTATGTAATTACACTGCTGTAAGAGAGCTGTAATGATTAATCATTACAGCTCTTAGTACAGCGCAAAATTGCCGGCAGCAAATGAACTAAATACCCAGGCTCACTCCACTCCCGCCGGCCCGTGCGCGAACTTCTGTTGTGTGCAACATTCTGGAATCTTCGGACTCATGTTCAATGCATCCTGTCTCCGTTCATGCTGATCGCCGTTCTTTCTGCGCCATTGGATCTCTGGAGACGCCGGACATGTCTCACACAACTTTGGGTCCACTCGCAGCGGAGGACCGTGACAGGAAGGACGCCGCTTGCTTGCGAGTCGGACTGCGCTGGGCTCTGGCATACGAACGAGTCTCCCCTCACGTGTTGGCTTTATATCTGTGAGATGGAAGCCTTCAAAGTTTGAACGGTCCATTGCACCGTTACAGCTCTCGAGGCAGTCCAGCGTCTAAGTGTATCTTGCCATATAATACCCTGGCCTTCGTCGTTCACTGCAACGCACGACTCACAGCGACGTCACCATCCCTGCTATCTCCCACGCTGCGCACGTCGACGATTGGAACTCTGCATCGTTCGCCCGCATAAGTGACCAGCAGCAGCCACCTCAATCATATTGTAACTCGCCCTTTTTGGTTCAGATGTCGGGACTTGAAGACTTGCTTGAAGTTGAAGAGGAGGAAAAACGCCGGCAGGTGGAGATATTCAATACACTGCAGACCCGCATCAATAGTCTGGACAAAGAAGTGCGTTATGTTTCTCCGTGTTTTGCGCTAGTTTAAACATCCTTTGCTGCCTAGTTGCGGTATTTCTCGGATGCAGCCCGCCAGCTGGAAAGCTCGGTCGCTACCATATCATCAGCTCATCAGCTTCGAGAGCAGATGGCGCAGATACTTGCTTTATACCAGCGAAATGCCGTTGATCTCTTTACGCGGGAGATGATGTCCCACGCAACCATTGATGTACTCTGGCGCCAGAACCCTCAAGCCCAATATCTCGACGTCGACTTGGTGCGTTGACTGCTTATATCTGTCTGGTCGAGTGCCTTATCGGAGATCAGGAAGAAATCCCCCAACTTTTCGAGACGATGGCCAACAACATTGTAACCTTCAGTCATTGCTTGAATGACTTTCCCGAGTTTACGGACGAAGCCATGAACGCGTCTATCACGTCTTTTGAAGGCGACCTCAGAGCGAGTCCTGCATTATGAAGTACGACACACAACCTGACACCACGATTGCAGTACTGGGCCTCGTGCTTGCAAATTTATCGCGGTGATTCAATACTCTTCGGATACGGCATCATTCATGTTGACCCATGTTCAGGTCAATTTCGAAATCCGGCTGTTCAGCGATATGTACATGCCTTGGCAGCAGGGCTGGGAGAACATATAGAGAACATGATGTCGATTCTGGACATGTTCGTTAAAGTTGGCATCCCTACCATTCGGTCTGGGCAGATACAGAAGACAAACCACATGGTGCGGGGTTCACTTTTGCTGTAGATATCTTATTCACCCCGTGTCCAGTAAGCGTTGACCCTCTGTTGCTAAACAAGTCTTGAACATCTCGCCGTATACCAAACAGACTCGCCCTCACGGGGGTGGCAACTTTTCTCTCGGCTGTAACAGCGACAACTCTCCAGTTCTCGTACAATCTTCCCACCGGTGGCAGTACGAAGGACGCTGTCAACTGTTTCTGGTTCACGGCCCTTGTGTTAAGTACTGCCTCAGCGGTCAATAGCTTGCTGGCGCTCAATTGGAAGGAAGCAGTTTAGTGAGCCAGGCACTTTTCCGCTGACAAGAGCTATTTCACCTTTTGTTTCTAGCCGCTCCCCGGAGCATCGCGTACCTTGGTGGATACTTGTTTGGTTCAGGCGCTTACCGCATGTCTTTCTAGTCATGTCGATCGTCTGTTTCTCCACCGGCCTTTGTCTCTTCACATGTGCTTCTGAACAGGTTGGCTCATTTCCCGGTACCTTTGGTGAGACTTGAATATTCATTTCCGCCAGGTGTACATCACCCGAATAGTGACCACTCTCTGTACTGTCTTTACATTCTTCGGTCTGGCAACTGTTTCGGCATGGCTTGCCATGGAACGCTACATCTTTATCCGGCATCGTGGTAGAAAGTGGCTCTCGGACGTGCTCACAGAATTGACAGACCGATTTCCCACGGTACCAGGAGCGAATAAAGCCTCAAAAATCTTTCGTGGTATCAAACAGCGATTTTGCGTCGCCAAACAGGTGCTACTTCATGTTGTTTCCAGAATGGCCAGCCTACCATCAGCGCGTAACATCGACTTCGACGAGTACAATGACTTGGAGGGGAACATCCTCCCCGTCGCAACTGTGTCAACAAGTGAACCTACGACACCGACGGCTCCCGGGCCCGACCCTACCAGAGGCCAGATTCTCCAGCGGAGCACGTTCCAGACGCTGAGGACACGGTCCAGCGCGGCAGAGGGGGCATCTGAATTGCTGGAAGCTCTGGTCCGCGCCTCCGCAAATGTTCCCGCTGCGGCGCTGCCAGGGAATCTCAACACATTGGTGGCTACAAAAGCCCTGCCGGCGCTGCCAGGGAAGCTCAACACATTGGTGGCTACAAAATCCCTGCTGGTTTACTCAACGCCGGTGCAGCATCTTCGGTTTTCGCCCGACGGCAAGTATTTGGTGACATCAAGGTGAGGCAAGCTCTTGGATTCCAAGCCTCTTCACTGATTGGAACAGTCAGAAGACGCTTATCACATATCGTGTTGAGAAGGCAAAGGTCGTTGAAAAGGTGAAGGTCTCCAAGAATTTGTGTTCCATATCATTCGATGAGCTGATGACAGTGGCCTTCGCCGCAACACCTTGCTCACTCACAAGGATCCGTCAGCCAAGTTGCCTGGTGCATCACCACCTTTCCATCCACCCTGTCATCGTCTCATCCTACGTTGCAGGTCCGATACAGGCAACATTTTGCTCACAAGATGGACCAGAGGCATTAAGGTCTGGACAGAGGTGAGTTGGAGCTAAAATACAGCAATCATCTTTCGTGACATTCCATTCGGGGCTCATCACTGATCCTACTTCTTTCTTTTCCGCAACCGCACAGGATGGAGTCTGCCAAGAGACGATCGACCGCGGAACAAACGTTGAGTCCATCACGTGGTTCCCGGGTGGTGCAGGTATGCATACATCTCTCAATGGGCTGTTGGCATACACTGTCAATCGGGACTATAGCGTTCTTATCTGTTGAGGGTAACACCGTGACGAAATTGGTCAGTAGCTTCAGCGTCCTTCCGCTTCTGTATTCTCATGCAGTGCGGTCCTTTCTTTCTAGGATCTCCGCGGCAATGTAAGTCCAACTTCTTTCAAACTATGCCCAGTGGTTGAAGGCACGTTTGCAAGATACTGGACCAGTACAATTTTGGTCAGATAAAGCTGCGTGATGTGGCAGTTACCCCGGACGGTATGCGACTACTCGGAGTGGGGCTCCTGCTTGCGTCGCCGACTGGTTTAAAACCAAGCAAATCGCCGGCAGAGAAACGGCTGGTCGGTGAGTCGCTGATTTGTTTTGACCTACGTTAGCACTGATCACTATAATTTCACTATTAGTCTACAACACAGAGCTGAAACAAATTGAGGAGTATGCTCTTGTGTTCATTAAATATTAGCGCTGTTTGAGCCTGACCTTAGCTATAGTCAAACACCCGTCCTTGATGACATCCAGACTATCACTTTGGCACAAAACGCTTTCGATGAACTGATTGCACTGGTCAGCTACGACAATAAGGTGGGATTCTGGAGAATCTAATGTCCATTGGTTGCTGACATCAGGCAGGCCCCACCACAACTTTGGCGGATGAAGATGGATATACTGAGTGGTCCCGAGAATGTTCCTAGCAGGGAAGTTGCCCATTTGACGCTACGGTGAGCGGCTTGCCTTGATTGTGTCTCTATGTCTCATTTGTGTCAGACGTACGTACATGCCTAAGCACGTTGTCGACTTCGCCGGTCCAAGTTATTTCGGTGGTCGTCACAATGAATTGGTGTTGTGCGCTGGAAAATGTGCATGCCGCTTTGTCAATTTCCAACGTCCATATGCTGATCTGCTGCAAGCAGCTGGGGATATACATATCTGGCATCGAGAGAGCGGGACACTGCTTCGGCACATCCCTGCGCAAGCGCAACATCCATGTTATCTTACTTGCATTGCGTGGAACCATGCTGCGAAGGACCCGTTCATGTTCGCAACGGGCTCGGACGACGGCGCGGTGCGCATATGGACCGAACCTGAAGTGGATTCGGAATTCGCATGGAGACTCGAAGGCGATGCCAGTGCTGACGGTATTGGTAACGACGATGGCGGTGGCGGAGATGGGCCTGAGGGCGAAGACGAGGACGCGCACATTACTCGGTCGCCCTCCCCGTTCGGGATGGACATGGAGCAGACGGACAACCCGTGGACGCAGACGGATTCCGACACAGTTGTGGGATTGCGCGATTTGACGTTGACATTCGCAAGCCAGTTGCCAATTGGGACAGCCTGGACAGCCGGTACAGCACAGCGGGAGCGTATGGCGGCTATTGCCGAAGAATCAGATGGGGAGTGAACATGCATAAAGTGTCTGGTGCATGGCAGGACGAGATACTTAACCGCAGTGGTCCGTCGACATATGTATCGTGCCAAAGTTATGGATAGAATGTCGGATACGATACTACCGCAACGTTTTATTTACGAGTTTACAAGATACAATGGTAGCGCAGCGGGTTCCTGTTCGGTAACGAAACTCTTCGTCATCAACACGGAGGTGAATAATCAGACAGCAGGCTGTAGCCTAAGGCCCAGGGTACACGAGCCTGAGTATGCGGACCTAACCCGAAGAATAATCAGAATAGCAGAAGAAATGACGCGACCGTTGTGACCCACTTCAGGCAGACATATTTTGTGTGACTAGCACTGCGTGTGAACATGTCCTCGGTCGACTCGGTCTATGGATTAGAATTATCAGAAGCTTTCTGCAGGACTCGAGTACGTCGAAATCCTGATTTTTTGCAATGTTCAGTGCGCAGGCTGCTTCTGGATATTTCCCTTGCACGCTCTTCTAGCTCTACTGGGCATCTGACGCTGGGGCCCGGGGAAACGACGCGTATTGCTCGCACTCCGACGCAGCTTTGGATTTTTGGTTTGGTACCAGGGTGGAAAAGGTGACTTCAGTGTGTGAACCACAGGTATACCTCGCGCTTATGACGGAAGGATGTGGGATCTGAGAGAGCCAGCGCTCAGCGAAGAGACGAACGGAAAAAGACAGTCCAAAGAAAGCAATTGGGAATGGCTGGCTGATTCTTGCAAAAGCAACCGTTTTGCTGGTCTAAGTAATCTCGATGAATTGACAACTGGGGTCAACGTGTAAATTCCATCCTCTGCCTGCGCGAAAAAATCTTGTGTATCTATAGATCAGCCGCGAACGTAGGGTTATATTCGTCCTCCACGGACTGCATAAATTCTAAAAGCTAAAAGGCAGTTCAGAACTGAGCACAGCAGCGCGAATAATACTGAACACCAACAACGCGATGTCTCTTCTCCCCCAAGGCTCTACCCTGTGCAGTCTTCAGCCGCCCACGAATGAGCACCAGTTTGTCGTGGAAATGCTGGATTGCAGAGTCTTCGGCGCCGGGGGCGCCCGCGGGGACGTGGAGAGGCCTACGCCGTGTTGTGTTTGAATAAAGATGCTTCCAAAAGAGAGGTACATCTCACCGATTCATGGCAGCACTGAACGCCGCGCAGCGCATGATCCCTGAAACATAATCAACAAATCACCTCGAAGCTCCATCGAAGGGATCCCAACCAAACGCCCCGATGGCATCCAACCGATCCGCGTCCTGCACGCAATGCAGCTCCACGCACCCGTCGTGCCACGCCGTCCACGCGCCCTCCGCCCGCAGCCGCTTCTCGGTCGACCACGACACGTTGTCGACGACGCGCGCGACCTGGCGCGCGCGCCCGTCGCGCACGAGGTCGATGCCGTGTGTCTCGGCCATGGAGGTAAAGAAGGGGAGGAAGAACGCGTAGGGGTCCGCCGCTTGCGCCGCGGGGACGTATTTCTTGTCGAGGACGTCGTGGAGGAGGGCCGCTGTGGATATGCGATGGGATCAGTTTTTTTTTCTCGGCAGGGTGAAGGGGGACATGAGTACCGAGTTCGACGACGAGCAAGTCCGCTTTAGGTTCTGCTATACTGTTCGCGAGCGTAAGGGCTGTTCGCCGGACGCGCTGGACTGCGTTTCATCAACGCTCCAAACACACACGCGGTGGAATGAGATAGATAGTGAGACCCCACCATGAAACGCGTCGTGGCTCGGGTCGTACCTCGCCATCGCCTCTTTCATCATGTTCTCCGCCTCGGCGACGATGGCTGCTTCTGCTTTTTGCACGGTGGGATCCATCGGGGCAGGTGATGGGCAGAGACCAAGGCAATTCAATTCCAGGCGAATTCAAGCGACACGGCCGATGGAGCTCGTGGGGGCTCGCTTCCGGTGCTCAGTGCTCACTGCGTCGGGTTGGCGTCGGGGTCAAGCTTCAAGCTTCAAGTGGCAAGTAAGTTGAAAAGCTTGGCGAAGAGAAATAACAATCTTAAAAACAACTCGAAGTTGGCCGAAGACTGAGCGCTGAGCGCTGATGACGACGCGGAGACGCTCGAATGTGGGCGTGCGACGAAGCAGGTCACGTAGCGGGGACGCGTCGGGTCACACAGTCGTGACCGCGCGTCGAGTCAGTACTACTAAGTACTAGTGTCGAGTCAAGCTTCAAGCTCAAGCTTCATGCAGTTCGTAGTAAGTATCATACAGGTATGCACCGTCCGTCCGTACGCGCATCGTCCAAAGAACGTCAAGCTTATTGAGCTCGTGACTCGTCCAGCCTCCTCAGATCCTCCGGATGGCTCGCCGCTTCGAGCATGAAAAACGCGGGGTCCAACAGCCTCGCCCCCCCTCCCCTTCGCCTTCCTTCTGATTACCCGCTGCCAGTGATGAAGGAGCGGCGGCGCTCGAGTGCGCAGCGAGCGCCGGGCGGAGCAGCCAAGCCAGCCAATGCGCCGCAGCAGATTCAGATCATGAAGGAGCACTGGCAGCACTGCTGGATCGCGGTGCCGAACAGCTGGGTTGGCGTGGGCTGCTGGGGCGCTGCTGAAATTGCAATGAGCGGCGGCCGAAGGAGGAGGAAGGAAGTAGGAGGCGGCGGCGCTTCCACATTCAAGCAATTAATTTACATGTAAAAGTCTCAAGTCCAGCGTGCAAAAATGATATCGGTCCGAGCGAAAGCCTAAGCAGCCAAGTTTTTTTCTCAATCGCAGACCGGAATCATACTATCTTGATACCCTCCAGTGCTCAGCGCTCAGCTTCATTAGGGCCAGATTCGCACCGAGTGGCCCGACGATTCATGAACCCTCTTGCTTTGCTTCAAGGCGCGATCGGGGTGCTGCACGCTGTCTCTCGCTGTCCTTCGCCGGTTCATCTTCTTCAGCTGGGAGGCCGGCCAAAGGCCCAGGATTCCAAGACGCACAACAGCACTACACTCACTCGGCGTAAAAGAGCCCCATGCATACCCCTGCGAAATGTCAAGATAAATGCAAGCAAGTGGCAGACCTCTATGTATTACCCCTCCACGTCATGGTAGTCGACAGACATTATGTACAAGTCGGAAGTGGAACCACGCAGACGGATGAGATGGGATGAGATGAGCTTGAAAAAACCAGCCTTGTGCCTCCCGTTCCCGTTCCCGTTCCTCTGAGTCTGTGACCAGCGGAAATAAGTAGTAGGCTCCAGAGCCAGAGCCAGAATCGGACGCCCCGATGTTAATTCTTGAAGAGAAAACAGAAAGCGGGAAGTGGGAAGCGGGAAGCGGGAGAGCAGCTGGCTATCATAGTGGACGTCTTTCATGCGAGTCGCGATCGACGTCCGCAACCAAGATCGCAGCACCAGCCCGCCCGCCGGTCCGCCATACTCGCGAGAGTATAGCACCTACTACTCACCCAGCCGTGCCGTGGAATCGAACGACCACGACGGTGTCGCCACGGCTCTGCGGGGCCCCATCGTCGTACAAATTGCCGTCAAGATGCTTGAGGCTCAGGCAGGGCAGCGTACAAAATGGTGTTTTGAATTTTTTCACACTCAAGCGAGATGACACACAGGGGGTAAGTACAAGCAGCTGCAGCTGCAGTCAGACTCATCTCATCTCCGACTCCCCTGCACGAACAGGTAATACAGCCCGCGCCGGGGATGGGGACGTTCTTCTCCCGCAGCTCGCGCACTAGATATGTACATACACCCAATCAGGTCAGCCGATGCACAGACTAAGAAGGGAAGAAGGGGAGGAAGGAGGTGTATAGCGTATTATACGCACCTCGGATGAGGAAGTTGGCGAGGATGGCGAGGAAGAGGAGGGAGGAGATTATTATGGGGCCGATGACGACGTCTGCGGGCGCTGTCGTCAGCATCTGGGGAAGGAGGAAGGAGGAAGGAAGGGGAGGGGGTAGGGAGGGGGGCGCACCGAACGGGCGCGGATCGCGCTTCCGGATGCGCGTGATGCGGTGCTGGTACAGCACATATCCGTACACCTACAGCGCTTATCATCAGCTCACTGCTCGCAAGGGGGAAGCAGCACGCACGACGACGCCCAGACTGATCCCGGCATACGCATACGCGAAGGCGGTGGCGACGGCGTCGCGCGAGGCGTTGAAGAGCGCGAGGGCGAGCGTGCCGATCAGCACCGCGTTGTTGAGCCACGCGACCCACGTGCGCTCGTTCGCGAACCACACCTTCGCCTCCACGCGTACGGGCGTGGCGAGCTTCTTGGGGACGCGGACGATTGGGGGGTTGATGGAGAGGTAGTTAGAGTGGGGCTGGGATTGTGGTTGGGGGGCGGCGGAGGAGGGGATGTGGTCGATGCGGGTGTCGCGAGTGGGGCGCTGGGTGTGTGGGAGGGAGGCGAGGGCGGCGGGGGAGAAGGGCGAGAGGGCGTCCGACATGATGATGATGGGTGTCGGGAGAAGCCGCCGATTGCGAATTCAAATACGCAGAAAAAAAAATTCAATTCAATTTCAAGTCAGTGGCGACGATATCGAGCTGTACTATAATCCTGCTATCCAGCGCAGACTCGGCGTCGGCGTCGGCGCCGGACTCGATGCTGCACAGAACACGACTTGATGAAAGCAGCCAACGAACCGAGCCTCGCATACGCACCGCACCCGGACCTTTTTGTGCCGTTCATACTCGACGCCGTCCTTCCAGATGCCCCGGAGCACGTACTCGCCGACGAGCGTGCCGCTCTGGAGGTAGGTGAACGCTGCCGCTGAAACGTCGATCACAACGCACCCGATTCGACTGATTGTCCGGCGCCGCCTCCGCGCGCGTCCACCGCACGACGAGGCCCCCTGGCGCGCTGGCCCGCACGGCGGCGACGAGGCGGCCGAGCGCGGCATAGGATAGCGGGGCGCCGTTGAGGCGGGCGGCGAGCGTGGCGGAGAAGGTCTGTGCGAGTGCGCGCTGGGAGAGGTCGGCTGTGGGCGCCTCGAAGACGGCGCGGGTTTGCTGGACGGACCAGGCGGCGAGGGAGGAGAGGGGCATTGGTTGACGTGTGTTTGGCTGGTCAGCTGCTCATGGCCAGCGACGACGCCGAAATCGTCAAGGTGCTCGTCGCCGTCGACGATGACGCCTCTATTGACGCCGCCCGGGAGTCCCCGCTCTCACCCATCCGGCGCGTCCCGCCAGAGCTTCTCGCCGAAATATTCGTGCACTGTCTCCCTACTACTGAATCGTTCCTCCTCCCCTCCGCGCCCCTGCTGCTCGCCCAGATCAGCAGCACGTGGCGCGCCGTCGCCCTCGGCACGCCGGCGCTGTGGTCCTCCCTCGCCGTAAAACTCTCCGCGACATCCTGCACGCCCGCCCTCCCGCTCATCCACACCTACCTCGCGCGCTCCGGCTCCTTTCTCCTCTCCTTCCACATAACCGAATCCATCCGCAAAGACGCCTACGAGCCGCGCATGCACACCGCCGCCTCCGTCCTCGCCCTCTACGCACCGCACTACGACCGGTGGCAGCACGTCCGCCTCGAGTACCTCGACTGGCGCATCGACACCGGCCTCGCCCTCCTCCCTTCCCTCTCCCCGCCCAAATCCCTCGAAAGCCTGCATCTAGCAAGAGACTTCTGGCGCCCCAACGAGCGCGCGGCGCTCGCCCTCCTCCTGCGCGCGCCAAAGCTCAGAGCGTGCACGTGGGTCAGCAACACCGACCTCCGCACGACGCTGAGCCTGAGCGCGCAGCCGCCGTTCCCGTTCCCGCCGCAGCTCCGCGCGCTGCGCCTCGAGCGCCCGCTCGTGCAGGACGACGTGCTGCGCCTGCTCGCCGAGGCCGCGCGCCTCGCGGCCGGGCATTTCTTCGTCCTCGCGTCGCCCGCGGCGTCCTTGCGGCAGGGGGCGCCCGGGGACGCCGTGCTGCGGCACAACCTGCGCGCGCTCGACATCACCGCGGACCTCTTCGGCCGGCTCTTCGCGCAGCTCGAGCTCCCCCTTCTCGCGGACCTCTCCATCCGCCGGTTCGATATCGTCCCGCACCACGTCTGCGTCTGGCCGCACCTTGAATTCCTCGCCCTCCTTCGGCGGAGCGGCTGCGTGCTCAGGGGGCTCAGCTTGGTGGATATGGACCTGAGCCCCGGGGAGATGCAAGCGGTCCTGCTAGCGCCGGGGGTGCGGGGGAGTCTGGAAAGGCTGGTGCTGACGAACGATAGGAGGATGCGGCATACGATCGTGGACGACGCGCTGCTCCGGCTCCTCACCTGGAGCGAGGAGCAGCAGCAGCTGTGCCCGCGGCTCGCGTACGTCAAGTTCTCGGGTGCCTGGCCTCTAGCGACGGGCGGCTCGCGGATATGGTCGAGTCGCGGTGGCGGGCGCTGCATGGTGGAGAAGGCGAGGCCCCGACGCTCTTGAACCGCGCGTTCTTCACGCTCGACTCGAACGCGGACGCGGATGCGGCGGCGCATCCCGAGGACCTGCGAAGACTGGCCGAGCTCAACGCGGCGCGGCCGGGGATCACCGTGTCTGTCTCCGTCGCTGGGCCTGGGAGGTAGCTTGTAAGTACTTAGGCATTTTGGGGTGTTTGGGGTTGGGTGCAAGGGCTGGACATATTTTGTTGGATTGGACGCTACGGCGCGCGCGCGTGTGCGCACGGACGGACGGACGGACATACATCACACTGTACGATACATACATACATACATAAGTACTGCGAATAGGTACTACCCATACATAGGCGAACCTGCAACCTTGAAGTTGATCATGACGCGCGGGGTCACGATTGTGTGACCCGACGCGTCTCCGCGGCGTCGTCCGAGTCGTGGCAGCAAACCAGCGCGCTCTTCTGCGGCTCAGTACTCAGTCTCCGGCCAGCTTCAAATTTTTTTTGCGGGACTTTTTCTCTTCGCCAGGCTTTTCGACTTACTCGCCACTCGGACCCAACGCGCCGGGTGAGCACCGAAAGCGAGCCTCCATCATCGACATCGGCCGTGCGCGTCGTTCAAAACATAGTACTTAAATTCGCCTAGAAAATTCCAACTTACCTTGGTCTCTGTCCAATGTCCATCACCCGCCGGCTTCAAATGTACTTATCCCGGGCCCACCGCGCAAGAAGCAGAAGCAGAAGCAGCCATCGTCGCCGAGGCGGAGGAGATGATGAAAGCGGCGATGGCGAGGTACGACCCGAGCCACGACGCGTTCCATGGTATATCTTATTCCACGCGCGCTCGGAGCGTTGAGGAACATTGAAACGCAGTCCACCGTGTGTGGCGCCGGGCGAACGGCCCTGGCGCTCGCGAATGGTATGTCGGAACCTAAGCCGGATTTGCTCGTCGTCGAACTCGGTACATATATATGTCCCCTCACCATGCCGAGAAGAAGAAGCAACCGATACCATCGGATTGCGTATCCACAGCGGCCCTCCTCCACGACGCCCTAGACAAGGAATGAGCCTGATTCTTCGGTTTCAGGGATCATGCGCTGCGCGGCGTTCAGCGCTGCCATGAACCGGTAAGACACACGTCTCTTTTGAATTTGGAAGCAGCTTTATTGAAATACAACACGGCGTAGGCCTCTCCACGTCCCCGCAGGCGCCCCCGGCGCCGAAGAATCTGCAACCCAGCACTTTCATGAGAAAATCGTGCTTATTTGCGAGCGGCTGTGGACTGCGCAGGGCAGAGCCTTGGGGGAGAAGAGACATCGCGTTGTGGGTGTTCAGTATTATGTATTCGCGCTGCTGTGTTCATTGAACTCTGATCTGCCTTCTAGCTTTTAGAATTTATGCAGTCCGTGGAGGATGAATATAACCCTACGTTTGCATCTGATCTATAGATACACAAGACGCGCAGGCAGAGGATGGAATTTACATGTTGACCCCAGCTGTCGATTCCTCGAGATTACTTAGACCAGCAAAACGGTTGCTTTCGCAAGAATCAGCCAGCCATTCCCAATTGCTTTCTTTGCACTGTCTTTTTCCGTTCGTCTCTTCGCTGAGCGCTGGCTCTCAAATCCCACATCCTTCAGGTTGGGTCCGCATACTCATGTACCCCGGGCCTTGATGATGAAAACTTTCGTTACCGGACAACAACCTGGTGCACATTCCATCGTATTTTGAAATCTTGTAAATAAAACATTGTGGTCGCATCGTATCCGACATTCTATTCCATAACTTTGGCACGATACATATGTCAACGGACCCCTGCGGTTTGCACGTCCAGCGATGCACCAGACACTTTATGCAGGTCCACTCCCCACCTATTCTTCAGCAATAGTCATCATAGGCTCTCGCTGTGCTGTACCGGCTTTCTCGATTGGCGACTGGCTTGCGGATGTCAACGTCAAATCGCGCAATCTCTCAACTGCGTCGAAGTCCGTCTGTGTTAACGGGCTGTCCGTCCGCTCCATGTCAATCGCGAACGGGGAGGGCGACCGAGTAATCTGCATGTCCTCGCCTTCGCCCTCAAGCCCATCGCCGCCAGCGCCATCGTCGTTACCGATGCTGTCAGCACTGGCATCGCCTTCGGGGGGCCGTGCGAGTTCCGAATCCACTTCAGGTTCGGTCCATATGCGCGCCTTGCCGTCATCCGAGCCCGTTGCGAACATGTACGGGTCCTCCGCAGCATGGTTCCATGCAATGCAAGTAAGATCACCTGTACGTGCCCCTACTGCCGGTGTACGGAAGTGCCGAAGCAGTGTCCTGCTCTCTAGATCCCAGATATGTATATCTCCAGCTGCTCGCAGCAGATCAGCATACATAGGTTAGAAATTGACAAAACGGCACGCACCTTTTCCGGTGCACAACACCAATTCGTCGTTACGACCACCGAAACAACTTGGACCTGCGAAATCGACGACCTTGAGCATGTACGTATGTCTGACATGAATGAGATAGAGACACAATCAAGGCAAGCCGCTCACTGTAGCGTTAGTCGGGCAACCATGAGATCAACGTTCTCGCGATCCTTAAGAAACTCCATCTTCCAAAGTTGTGATGGGGCCTGCCATTGATGTCAGCAACTGGTGAGCATTGAATTCTTCGGAATTCCACCTTATTTTCGTAGCTGACCAGTGCAATCAATCCATGGCGCGTGTTCCGTGCCAAACTGATACTCCGAACGTCGTTCAGGACGGGTGATTGACTGTACGTCAGGCTCAAACAGCGCTATGATGAACCCGAAAGCGTACTGCTCAATTTGTTTCAGCTCTGTCTTGTAGACTAATAGTGATCAGTGCTAACGGAGGTCAAAACAAAGAGTCAGCGACTCACCGACCAGACGTTTTTCTGCCGGTGATTTGCTTGGTCGTAACCCAGTCGGCGACTCAAGCAGGGACCCCACTCCAAGTAGTCGCATACCGTCCGGGGTCACTGCCACATTACGCAACTTTATCTGGCCAAAGTCGTACTGGTCTAGTGTCTTGCAAACGTGGCTTCGATCGCTGGGCATAGTTTGAAAAGAGTTAGACTTACATTGCCATGGAGATCCTGAGAAAAGGACCGCATGCATCAGAATACAGAAGCGGAAGGACGCTGGAGCTACTGACCAATTTCGTCACAGTATTACCCTCGACAGATAATAACACTGTAGTCCCAATCAGTGTATGCCAACAACCCAAGGAGAGATGTATGCATACCTGCACCACCCGGGAACCACGTGATGGACTCGACGTTTGTTCTGCGGTCGATCGTCTTTTGGCAGACTCCATCCTGTGCGGTTGTGGAAAAGAAGGAAGTAGGATCAGCGATGTGCCCCGAACTGGATGTCACGAAAGATAATTGCTTTATTTCAGCTCCAACCCACCTCTGTCCAGACCTCAATGCCTCTGATCGACTTTGTGAGCAACATGTTGCTTGTATCGGACCTGCGACATAGAATGAGACGATGACAGGGTGGCTGAAAAGGTGGTGACGCACCAGGCAACTTGGTTGACGAATCCTAGTGAGGGAGCAAGAACGCGATGCAGCAGGGACGGCTGTCATCAGTTCATTGAATGATACGAAACATGAATTCTTGAAGACCTTCACCTTCCAACACGCCATATGAACACCCTGCCGTCCCAACTTTGCCAGGCAGATCAGTGAAGAGGCTTGAAATCCAAGGGTATGCCTCACCCTGATGTCGCCAGATACTTGCCATCAGGCGAAAACTGAAGATGCTGCACCGACCCTGGATGAGCCGGTAGCACTTCTGTAGTCACCAATTTGGAGAGCCTCCCTCGCAGTGTCATAAGGACGCGGGTACGCGTCACAACTGTCCTGCTGGATTGCATCCCCAGTTTTAAGAACGTGTTCCGCCAGCGAATCTGGGCTCTGGTAGGGACAAGCCCGGGAGCCGTCGGTGTCGTAGTCTCGCTCGCTGACATCAATGTCGGTCTATTCTGCGTGAAGGACGGTGGGGCCTGGCGATCAGCGCCAGGGTCCAAGTCAGAGACCACTGGTAGGTGGTAGGCGGCCGTTGTCGGCATATCATAGGAGCGGGCAGTTGCGACGGGGAGAATGTTCCCCTCCAAGTCATCATACTCGTCGGAGTCGATGTGACGTTTTGATGGTAGACTGACCATCTTGGAGGCAACACGAAGCAGCGTCTGTTTAGCGACGCAAAATCGCCGTTTGATATGATAGAAGATTTTTGAGGCTTTATTCGCTCCTGGTACCGCGGGAAACCGGTCTTTCAATTCTGCGAGCACGTCCGAGAGCCACTTTCTGCCACGATGCCGAGAAAAGATGTAGCGTTCCATAGCAAGCCATGCCGAAACAGTGGCTAGACCGAAGAATGTAAAGACGGTCAGAAGAGTGGTCACTATTCGGGTGATGTACACCTGGCGGAAATCAGTACTCAAGCCTCACCGAAAATACCGGGAAATGAGCCAACCTGTTCAGAAGCATAGGTGAAAAGACAGAGGCCGACGGAGAAACAGATCATTGACATGACTAGGAAGACATGCGGTAAACGCCTGACCCAAACAAGAATCCACCAAGGTACGCGATGCTCCGGGGAGCGGCTTGAAACAAAAGGTAAGATGGTTCTCGTCAGCGGAAAATCGCCTGGCTCACTAAACTGCTTCCTTCCAATTGAGCTCCAGCAAGCTATTGACCACCGAGGCAGTACTCAACACGAGGGCTGTAAACCAGAAACAGTTGACGGCGTCCTTCGTACTACCGCCGGTGGGAAGATTATACGAGAACTGGAGAGTTGTCGCTGTTACAGCCGAGAAGAAAGTTGCCACCCCCGAGAGGTTGAGTCTGTACGGTATACGACGAAATGCTCAAGATATGTTTAGCAACAGTGGACTCAACGCTTACTGAACACGGGGTGAACAAGATATTGACAGCAAAAGCAAAACGCCGCACCAGGCTGTTTGTCTTTTGCATCTGCCCAGACCGAATGGTAGGGATGCCAACTTCAACGAACATGTCCAGAATCGACGTCATGTTCTCTATATGTTCTCCAAGCCCTGCTGCCAAGTCATGCACGTATTGCTGAACAGCCGGATATCGAAATTGACCTAAACATCGATCAACATGATTGATGCCGTATGCAAGGAGTATTGAATCCCACCGCGATAAGTTTGCAAGCACGAGGCCCAGTACTGCAATCATATTGTCAGGTCATGTGTTGTACTTCATAATGCAGGGCTCACGCTGAGGTCGCCTGCGAAAGACGCGATAGACGCGCTCATAGCTTCGTCCGTAAACTCGGGAAAGTCTGTCAAGCAACGACTGAGGGTTACAATGTTGTTAGCTGTCGTCTCGAATAGTTGGGGTATTTCCTCCTGATCCCCAATAAGGAGCTCGATCAGACAGATATGAGCAGTCAACGCACCAAGTCGACGTTGCTGAGAATGTCGGGGTATTGGCCTTGAGCGTTCTGGCGCCAGAGTACATTATTTGTTGTAGAATTTCTCTTGGTTGGGTGGGACATCTTCCCCGGAAAGAGATTAGCAGCATTTTCCTGGTATAAAGCAAGTATCTGCGCGATCTGCTCTCGAAGATGATGAGCGGATGACATGGTAGCGACCGAACTTTCCAGCTGGCGGGCTGCATTCGAGAAATGACGCAACTAGGAAGTAGAGGAGGGTTGAACCAGCGAAAAATACGGAGGAACATAACACACCTCTTTGTCCAGACTATTGATGCGGGTCTGCAGTGTATTGAATATATCCACCTGCCGGTGTTTTTCCTCCTCTTCAACTTCACGCAAGTCTTCGAGTCCCGACATCTGAACGAAAAAGGACGAGTTACAATGCAATTGAACTGGCTACTGCTCAGTGCTGGCCACTTATGCGGGCGAACGATGGAAGGTTCCGAACGTCGACGTGCGCTGCGTGGGAGATAGACGGGATGGCGATGTCGCTGTAAGTTGCGCGTTGCAGTGAACAACGATTCAAGCAAGGGTATTATCTGTTGAGGTATACTTAGACGCTGGACTGCCTCGAGAGCCGTAACGGTGCAATGGGCCGCTCAAACATCGAAGGCTTCCATCTCACAGATATAGAGCCAACGCATGGGGGAAGACCCGTTCGTACGCCGGCGCCCAGCGCAGTCCGATCTGCGAGCAAACTGCGAAGACTCGGAAGCGACGTCCTTGTCGTCACGGTCCTCTGTTGCGGGTGAACCCCTGTGGACCCAGAGTGGTGTGACACATGTCCGACGTCTTCAGAGATCCATCTCCCGCAGAAAGAACGGCGATCAGCATGAACGGATACAAAATGCATTGAAACCTTTGAGTCCGAAAATACAATAATGTTGCATACAACAGAAGTAAGCGCACGGGCCGGCGGGAGCGGAGTGAGCCTCGGGATTTGGTTCATATGCTGCCGGCAATATTGTGCTAGGAGAACTGTAATGATTAATCAATACAGCTCCTACAGCAGTGTACTCCGAGTCGAATCTTTTGACATTCGCCGGGCCAGTCGGGCTGGACTCGCAGTGCGCGGTCACAACTCGGTACTAGGTAGGGTTTGAAGAACAAGCAATTAGGCCGGGAGTGGCGCGAGAGGGATTTGGTTCATGAGTGATGATCAAAGTTGACAGGATCATTGTGGGCGCGTATGTAATCAAGTACTCGTGCCCGAGCTACGACGCGTCCCATCCTCTCACTTGACACGTTTACAAGAGTCTGGCTAGGCAGGCCATGTCTCCACGACCCCCCTCCCTTCAGACCAGGTCTCCGTGAACGAGACACGGAGAGAATACTTAATAGTACACATTAACATGTTAGATCGACTATCAGAACTCATCCATATCAACCGAATAAAACGATTGCTACACAGCGAAAATTAGATCACGCCGGTACAGAAAGCAAGCATAGAGCGCACCTTATACAAACTCATAACCTTCACCACCCACGCCTCGAGGTGATATATCTTCTTGCTGCCGATGCACATACGCGTTTCCTGCATCCGTGTGCGGTTGGATAAGAACAGAGTATTACAGGGAAGGGAGGGAGGAACGCACGTAGAACGCAGCCCAGTGCATGATCTCCGCTTTGAGCGGCTCGTCGACCTTGCTGACCACGGCTTCCGCGACCGTCTGTGGCACATGGAACATCAGCGTTAGCCTTAACGCGCGGGAGGAAGCACGAGACGCACCTTGATGATCACCGTCGGCGGTATACAATGGCTCAGCAGCTCGTAGAACTTCGTCCGGACCTCCATCACGCGCGCGGGGGTCTGCTCCGTGACGATCAGGTTGGCGACCTTTTGGCAATAGGTCTCCCAGTCCGGTTTCGCGATCGTTATGGGGCCGGAAAGGTCTGGTCTGTGTGTAGTGTACGAAGGGATATGTGTGCTCCAATGAGTGGGGGACGGGGACGGGAGAGGGAGAGGGAGGCAAACGCACGACTGCATTTTGAGTGCCTCCAGCACCAAAATCGCCTTTCTCAAATTCCCCCCGCTCTCCCTGACGACCTCGTCCGCCGCCTCCGGCGGAAGATCGAAATACGCGCGCTTCGCGACGTACCCCAGCACGAGGCGCATCTCCTCCTCGGAGGGCGCCGCGACGCGCATGAGGAGACAGCGGCTCTTGATGGGGGCGATGAGCCGGGAGGTACTATTGGCGACGAGGATGACGCGCAGGTTGGACATGTATTTCTCCATAGTGCGCCGAAGGGCAGCTTGGGCGTCGCGGGAGAGGGAGTCGGCTTCGTTTATTATTACCACTGTTGCGTGCGACGTGAGCAAGCAGAAGCACGGAGGGAAAGTAGCAGACCGACCTTTGAAGCGCTGTTTGGCGTTGAGATCGACCTGCTGCGTCTGTGCGATCTCTTTGAGCAGCTCTTGCACTATTACTCTATCATAGTTCCCCGCCTCGCTGTGGAACCACTTTGAGTCGGGGTGCCGGTGCAGCAAAACAAGTCGCTCGCACCGACCTCGGAGTGATCTCAATGTGAAAGTTGCTCTGCACGATATTCACCTCGATCTTCCGCTTTGAAGGCGTGAGGAAGACGCGTTGGTCGATTTTGAGCTTCACGCGCGTCGCATGAGAGACGAGACATGTAGTGGAGAGAGCCCCAGACGCACCTTTTCGACACCCGCACCAAAAAGCTGCCTCAGAGTGCAGGTGACGCGCGTTTTTTTCCCGGCGCCGGATGGTCCGTAGAAGAGCATGTGGGGAAAGTCTCCGGAAGCGGCCTATATGTATGTCAGTGGAGATCGCGAATGTGGGGTTTTCGGACGGACGAGGGATTTGAGTCGAGCAGAGAGCCCTTGATGATAGTGCAGGTCATCCAGGGCGCGTGGGCGGAACTGTCTAAAAGGTTGAGCTCTCGGAGGAGGCTTTTGCAGCATTTTCATAGACCTGATCGACCCAGAGAGACATGGTGGCAGGAAGAGAAACGCGTCGGTCACGAATCTCGCGTCGGTCACAGTCGCGTGCAAAAGATTCGGATAATATGTGTACACTATACTTTGACAAGGGCAGCAACGACATCTATTTTCACGAGATCGGGGGGAGTGGCCAGCAACGCATCCGCGTTGGCGAACAACGCCTCAGCAACCTCGCCGGTCAAATGCGCATTCCGACCATTCTCGTCCGCGAAGAAATCGACAATCGCAAATTTGTTGGTCCCGGGGAACTCAACAGCATACCACACGGGTGTCTGATCCTCGGCCTCGACGAGCTCGAGCGCGCCGGTCAGGAACTCCCTCACAGCATCCACCGTCTCCGGCTTGGCAGTGAGTATCACGCGCAGCCCGTTCGCAAGCCCAGTGGTCTTGCTCGTGTCGCTGCTCGCGACGACCTTATTAGCGAGGATGGTGGCGGGCATGATGTCGGGTCCGGCGGCGAGGAGCGTGGCGGCGTTGGCCACGAGCGCTTCGGCGACTTTGCCGCTCAGGTGGGCGGCGCGGCCGGTCTCGGCTCGGAAGGTGTCGAAGATGGCGTACGTGGGCGGGGTTTGGTCTGCGTATCTTACGCCGAACCATTGGATCGTGTCGGGCTCTGCCTGCGCGGACGTCAGATGATTGGATCGATCGATGGGGCGCACCGCCAACCTTGACGAGATCGTACCCGGCCCCGAGGAAGGCGACGAGGTCGAGTTCCTTGTCGTGTTTGGCGATGAGGGGGACGAAGAGGGCAAAGGAAACTGCAGCCGCTGTGTCAGTCTCGTTGAAAGCAAAAATCAACGGCGCCCAACCTTCACTGGAGGGCATGGTAGTCAATGGACAATTAATTGGAGGTCAGAAAGCCTTTCTTCTCCCGCTTTTTAATGTCGTGCAAGGGTCTTCCCACCCCCCGCCGGCTACAGTTCGGCGACACGGTCATGACCCACCTCTGACCCACTCCAACCCGGATTCGCGCCACGGTGATCAATCATTTTACGAGCCTGGTCGAGGCAATGTCTGAACTCTCTGAGCGCTCCGCATCGCTACTTACAGGGTCCCGAAGGAACCGAATTTATCAACCCTGCTTTCCGACCATCGATCGAAGTTGTCTATGAAAAGCCGTTGTACTTACCTCAATATCGATATCGATATCGCTACAGTACTCTCCTAGCTAACACGTTCTCATCTGAAATGCGGTTATCGAAAGCGGCTGCGCATTCGCAGGATTTACAGGTATCATCTGCGTCGATCTGCGTTGAACTACGTTTGATAGATGCCCGTGTCTGTTTCCAGTGCTTCGAAAAACAGTGGAGGCGGCTACACTATGGGAAATGATACTGTGTAATGATACCTGCCTACCACTGACCTGTGCCATATGTGATAGAGCATCACGCTGCAGCATCAGCAGGATAGCTGGTATTCTGCTCTTCTGATACTTGCGCCGTTCGTGCGTCCAGAGAAAGAGCCCTCCTCTCCATCTTACGCTACATTAATGCATCAGTCGACTTCAGTGGAAACTTGACATTGAACCCACTGCATATTGATCACCCTCCTTCGTGGAATGCAGGGCCATGCATCGTAAGTACATCACACTCGATATAGACGGCGTCTGCGTCGACGCACGTTCCCCAGTTATGTGTCCCATCTGAAGCTCATTCGCCGCCCTTCTGTGCGCTTCAGCGAGGGCTCGGAGCGAAAGCGCGTCCCAAAGGGGCGCAACTGCGAAATGGGTGAGACTGTCGGTACCTGCAGTTGTAAGGCATTCTTGGGAACGTGAAGTACGAAGACAAACGAGAAGCATTGGGGTGAACAGCATACAGGCTGTCTGTCCGACTGTATATCACGATAGACCAGAATAAGACTGAACGATACTCATATCGACGGCCGAACGCTGAGCAAAAATCTCCGCTTGGAAGCGCTTTGAGTACGTTCGGTAGTCCGGACGGTGACCCTGGGCAATTGCAAAACTCTGTGTCGAGTGAAAATCAGGAAGTAATTCCTGAACAGGACCTCTACAAAGCGTTCGGCTTCCGCGGCTTGTGAGATTGCTACGACTCTAAGCAGTCAAAAATCGGACGGGGTTGAACGTGTTGGCTTCAGGCGTATATTTTGTCAAAGCTGCAAACGGTGTCTCTGAGGGCAGCAGGTCCGCGATAAACTTGTCCCATGGGCCAGCTACGCGCCACTTTTCGAAGCCTCGCCATGCTTCGCCGTCGCAGTTGCGAGGGACTCGAGGTACTCGGTGCTAGCTCCGTGGTATCCACTTCCAGCGCACCCCGTTCGTCGAACCAGTCAAGATCTTGTACGTGGTCCGCGTTCTTCAGGAGGTCTGGGTGCAGATACGCAATGTAGACTTGCTCATAGTGTTCCCTTCTTGGACCTACGGCCACACGTAGAGAAGACATCTCGGTTTGAAGTGCTTGCAAATATTCGGTGACGACCTTTTGCGACTGCAGGATTTGAATGGTGCCAGACTGAGACTGAACAACTCGGAAAGTCGCAAAAGCCTTTGATGCGACTGCCAACGGGACTCGACTCGGCTTGTCAGCACGATAACGTTTCCAAGGGACCACCCGATCAGGGACCCACTGGCAGGGCCTCAAGTTTCAGCATACTAGTACTACATACTGGCCAGGACGCAGTCTGACGAGTCTTTGTCAGTGTCAAGAGAGTCTGTTGGTGCCACGACATGAGAATCATACGCGCCGTGACTTTTCTCGTGTCCGCGGCCGTTCCTACGATTGCACTGGTCTCACCAGTGGAACAACAAGTCCTGGCGTCAGATGCACTTATCTGTGAGTCGAGTGAACTAATACAGACCTTTCTGAAATTGACTTTATCTCAGACGAACATGTGTCGCACCCCGTATTCCCGCAATACGCGCTGCGGCTTAGAAAACCCACCCTCTGTGATGATTCCGTGAAACAATACTCGGGCTACCTCGATATCGGGCAAGAAAAGCATCTCTTTTTCTGGCTCTTTGAATCCCGATCCTCTCCCTCCACCGACCCCCTTGTGATGTGGTTGAGCGGGGGCCCTGGATGCAGTTCATCAGCAGGATTGCTCTTCGAACTTGGGCCATGCCAGATCGCGAGGAACGCCGAAGATGGGACGATTTTTACTGAGAGTAACAAATACAGCTGGAACGAGGCCGCCAATGTGATATTCCTCGACCAGCCGGCGAGTGTTGGGTACTCGTATTACTCCTCCACTAAGACGACCCCGGTCATGAACACCCCCGCCGCTGCGCAGGACGTGTATGTCTTCTTGCAGCTCTTCGTTCGCCGATTTGGGGAGTATGCTTCGCATCCGTTTCACCTCGCCGCGGAAAGCTACGGGGGTACTCTATTTCTAACGTTTTTTATAACACGATTGAGGCTTCAAACAGGTCATTACGCGCCGCACATCGCCAACATCGTGCACAGGAAAAACAAGGAGCTCGTCCAGGCGCCCTCGTCCGACCTCCGGCCCATCAATCTCCACTCCGTCATGCTAGGCAACAGCTTGACGGATCCGCACATTCAGATGCCTTCCGTCGTGGAGTACGTTTGCGACGGGCCGTTTGCCGTGTTCCATCCGGACAGCAAGCCATGCAAGACGATACGAAGCCGTGCCCCCGTATGCGAGAGAATGATCAAGGCGTGCTATGCGCTTGATACACAAGCGACGTGTACCCCCGCAACGTTGTATTGTTGGAGTGCGCTGTTCAATCCTTTAGCAGGTTCGCCGAGTGCCTCTAGCAACGCGTCAGTCAATTGCTAACTTCTGACCGAACTTCACCTCCAGAGGCCAAGCGCAACATATACGACGTACGTATGCCATGCGATCAGGCGGAAAACCCCTTATGTTACGAGGAAATACCCTGGGTGGAGAACTACATGAACCGGCCCGACGTCAGGCGCGCACTCGGTGCGGACCCCAGCGCGCCCGAGTTTGTCGCGTGCGACAACAAGACGAACATCCTCTTTATGCTGCAGGGGATGGGATGCGCGATAGCGCGAGCTTGCTGACCCCGCTTGTGGACGAGGGGGTGCGCCTCCTCGTCTATGCGGGTAATACGGATATGCTGTGTAATTATATGGTCAGCCGCCTTGTCTTCTCCCTGCTTCCAGAACAGCCTCCCAACCCGACTTGTGTAGGGTGTGCAGCAGTGGGTAACCAACCTCCCATCGACGCACAAGGATGCGTTCGGCGCCGCGCCGCTCCTCCCGTGGTACGTCTCGGACCGACAGGCAGGCGTCGTGCAGAGTGCGGGAAGGGGTGCCGGTAACATAACATACCTCAATGTGTTTGAAGCGGGGTGAGTGCATTCTCGGCAAACAGAGTAGGTGAAGCGCTGCTGACGGCCGCGCAGACATATGGTACCTCACGATCAGCCGGAGGCTGCTCTGGTGTGTTCTCTCTTTGTCAGCGTCCACTTTGAGGTTTGCGCTGACCTGCTGATTGCAGGATATGCTCACGCGGTGGATTCATAATGTTCCGTTCGCGCAGTGAAAGCGATTGATTTGCACGTAGTATCTGAGTGAAGACGCTTTGATAGTCACTCACTAAAACCCCATCTCATGTAATATAAATCATCCAGATGAAGAGAGAAACGCGACGAGCGATTGTCGAGCGGCACAGGCTTAGCGCATTTCGTTTTGTGGAGTGCAGAACAATGTATTCTGACACGATGTGCCCCAAATGGGTATTCAGGCATCCGGAATACACGCACGAGCACGTTACACTGGACGTTTCTTCAAATACTGTATACAGGCCACGACAGATAGTGCGTTTCTTGCTTATTTGGATAAAGTATGTAGTTATTCTTAAATGCATCGTTAGCGCGGAAAATATGAGGAATAGCGGCAGACATTGGTAGGGACCGATTGAGTCAGATTTCGTTATGCGTAAGGAGCTGCGGCGGCTTTGCCGGGTCGAAAATCGTCGCAGTGTCCTCCATGAACTTCTTAAAGTACGGGTTGGCCAGGTGAATCTGGAGGCCCTGCAGACGTCGCATCGAGTCAAAGTACACAAGCTGAGCGGAGACAGGCGACGCACGGCTTCGTCGTCAAATCGCTCGATGATCGACCATGCGGTAGGATCCTTAGCATCTTGCATCGCGTAGTAGTTGGCGAGGCCCTTGTCTTTGAGGTACGTCTCTCTGGCCTCGAGGAGCACGGCTTTCATCTCGGCTTCCTTCCCCGGGAGAGTCCAGATGTGTGCGATGACGGTGAGCATTTGGAGGTGTGTGGGACGACCGAGGGTGTGGGTAGGCGTGTGAGGATTTAAAGGCAAGCGAAAGGGCAGGCTATATAAATGGAAAGAAACGCCGGAGGAGCGGATTGATTACACACTTACGGGATCTCGAGTGGGTCTTTGTACGGATGCGGGAAGTACAAAGACAAATCGATCCGGCAGGGTGTGATGTTACGCCAGGTGGAGGCTTGCAGCGTACTTCTGGGATTGACCCGCAACAAAACTTGGTGCGCTCAAGGCAATCTCATCGATGTCCATTTGAATGATATGCATTGGGTATCTAGTACAGTAACTGCTCCGCGCAAAAAAATCAGACAGGAGTAGAGGTGGGCAGAACGAGTGTTGAATACCTGGCGTATGTAATGTAAAACGAGGTGCGTTCAATCACTCTGCGGCCTTCAGGGACCGTTGTGGTGCTGCGGGACGTATTAAGAGGCAAACACGGAACACAGCACGAGTCCATACAAATCAAAGGGTGCAGCTGGGCAAGATATGTGACCATCCACATGAGATAGCAGGCGGCGAGGGTGAGCATGATGGCCGTTCGGATTACCCTGTATTTTGTTCATTCGTCGTGCCAACAAAAGGGAATGGAGAACAGACACTTGATTCGGTCCCTTGGGAGTAAAGAGGGCCGCGCAGGTCATGAGAGCCACGACTATGGCAAAGATGAAAAATATGGGCAGAATGGTCGACATGATGATAATGGTGTTAGCAGAACGGTGTTGACGTGTGTTGAAATCGGAAGTTGCTAAGAGCCTGAATGCCACTGTAAGGGGCTTCAAATCAGCCCTTCAACCACCTTGGCCTCCATACGCCCGGTAATTCACGACGCGAGAAAAATCGGTGGACCCATGGGCCCCAAATTTCCTGTCGGTGCTTTTCTATTTTTTGCATATCTAATCCACTTGGTCACGTGTACTCCAACACTTGCCGAGCTTTGCTCCCAATTCTCATAACGTCACGAAATATTCATGAACTAGACTTGCAATTCACGATTCAGCATGCTACGACCCTTCCTCTACATTGCCCTATTCATTTCATTCACACGTTCCTATTCTCCTCCCCCGAGGTGCGTACGCCGTTCGGAACCGCTTCTCGCGCTCATGTGCACAGATGGGGCCAAGCGACTTCTATCGTATTCTCCTCTCTCTATATCCAAGGCGGAAAGCAGGACCCCGACGGCTCCCAGACATACACGAGTGCCCCTGCAGAAGCAGATCTGCTCTTGCTCCCGCTTAACGCCAACTTCTCCATCGACTCCCCTCCCTGGCAGCTAATTAGCGACCCTTCAAACGATACAGAGTCCCATGGGCCGACAGTAGCTTGGCACACCCTCTCTGCCTTTAGCTCTACCCTCCTCTTGCTGTTTGGCGGTTTCCCTTCTCCTTCTGAGCCGGTGGCGACTCAGAACGACTCGGCGTGGCAATTAGACGTATTCAACCGTGCATCGCCTCAGTTCACGGACGAAACAACCGGATGGGATAGCGAGCCAATGCGCCGCTACCACCACGCCGCCGTTAGCGCCCCCTCTGGAGACGTGTATATATTTGGCGGGGAAAAGGCCGATCTATCACAGGAAGAATTCTCAGACAATTATGTGTTCGATCCCAATGCCGGCCTATTTTCCGTTTTGACTGCGGACGATGCACCTCCCGCGTTGACTGGACACTGCGCTGTGATCCGTTCCAATGGCCAGATCCTGGTATTTGGCGGCTTGACTTCCTCCGGACTGCTTTCGTTCGACATCATATACATCTTTGATATCTCGACGGATACGTGGTCTTCTCAGAGTGTCTCCTCTTCCTCGGTTCCTGATGGCCGCCGCCAATTCGCTTGCACCCTGCTCGATGACAACACAATCTACATTCACGGAGGTTGTGATAATGTTTGCCAAACCCCATATTTTTCGGACGGATGGACATACGACATACCCTCTTCAACCTGGACTAGTGTTCCAGCACTCGATGCCATAGGCGCCCGCATAGATCATTTTGCACAGAGTTACGGCGGTCAAATTATTTTCGGGTTTGGTTTGTCCTTCTCATCTCGCATCGTAAATCATATCTGAAATTTGTTCAAGGATACGAAGGAACAGCTCCGGCCAATGCATCGATTATTGTGTACGACCCAACTGTGTCGTCATATCCGTCGTCGTTCACGCCGCCGGCGGCTACGTCCACCCTGACCGCTACGGTCCCTATCTCTTCCGCTGCTCCTACCACCGCCAGCAACCCCACCAGCGCATCGGGTTCTGGAACTCTGAGCTCGGTGCATCCCACCTCTTCAGGCAGCGGCAGTGGCGGAAGTGGTAGCAATGGCGGCGGCAGCGAAAGCGGTGGTAATGGCAGCGGCGGCAGCTCGGGGACCGACGGCAAGTCGCCCGAAAGCGGAACGAAAAAGACGACGACCATCGCCATCGCCACTGTCCTCGGTGCCCTCGCTCTGGTCTGCATGGGCCTCGGCGCGGTGTGGTACATGCGCAAACAACATCAGCGACGGTGGGCGGAGGGCGGCGTTGGCGGCGTTTTTTCACCGCTTCATGACGAGGAGGACGGTGCGCCGGCTGCTGCCCGCATGTATGACTCTGGCTCGCACGGCAGTCAGAGTATGCTGGGCAGCGCGGTCGAGTCGGTCGGCGAAGCGCTTCATTCGTGGGGCGTTTGGGCTGCGGGCCTCGTGGGTCTTGGTGGCGCCGTAATAGGAGGCGGCGTGGCGGCCGCGACGGTGCGAGACAGGAAACAGCGGCGCGACATGCTCGCGGACGAGGACAACCGCGAGTTTGGATGGTTCGATGACGGTGATCGTAACTCCAGCAGATTCGCTAGGCTCCGGGATGGGAGTGGGGATAGCAGCTGGAGTTTGATGAGCGTGTTTCGACCAAGGCCTCGGAGGGAGGAGAGCGGCACGAGCGCTTTCAGCTTTGGGAGTCGCACCAATGATCGTGGTGCCCCGCTTCTTGGACACGCTGACGGACCGTCGGAGAAAGATCCATTCCGTGATGAAACTGCTGCAGGGGCGGCGGGCGGCGTCTTGGCGGCTGCGGCTTCTACGAGACCCAGGGGTTCTAGGCAGCAGAGCTCCAGTAGCATTCTCAGCGTCGGCAGTAGCAAGTATCACGACCCCTTTGCTGATCCGATCTCCGAGCAAGACGTCGTGGGTCCAGGCAGTATTCTGGCGCAGCATTACCCGCGAACTGGGCCGCTAGGCCCTTTGAGCCCCGTCACAGAAATTTCGCATCTTTCGTCCTCCGGTAATTCACATTCGGAGCTCTCGGCGGACCAGCATGTCCCCAGTCCGTTCGACTCGGAGAGATCGCGCTCTTCTTACGCCCTTTCGTCAATTTCGGCAGCGCTTCCGCAAGGCGCTTCGCCTGCTGCTACTCCAGGGTCCGGATCGTCGTCCTCAGCCATCGGTGCCGCACGGCCAAGGATGGCGAGTATGCTGGATATGCAGCCCTCGCGCCCTGATCAGCCGATCCAGCGAAGTGATACTTGGTGGCGGCGATTCGCAAGCAAGAGTCTGCTTGATCGGCGATCGTCTCGCGGGTCGGACGGGCGCGTGGCGGTACCAGAGTTCAAGGACCCTAATCCGCTACCGCAGAGGCTGGGCTTCGTGCAGGAGGAGACGTCGAGTGTGTTGAGGGAGCATTCAGATGGCTCCAGAACTAGCGCAAAGGCGTTGCCGATGTATTTGCGGAGCGCCCATGGCAAGTCGATGTCGTCGCTGCAGACGCAGCAGACGGCGGACTCGGCCGCCATTGAGCGGATGGGCGGAAATGTCGATGTTGTGCTGCGAGGTCACCGATACAGCGGGAGCACCAGCACGAGAGGGAGCGAGATCGGCGGGGGGAGTGTTGACGAAGGGAGTGCGGTAAGGCACAGTTGGCAGCCTTCTTTGGGCGAGGGCGCCGAAGAGGAGATCTACGCCTCGCCGGTGGAGATGGTGCCGATGGTTCCTGCCTCTGCGTTTGGCTTGACGGGTAGCCCCAGTCCGCCAAGGTCCGGTTCGCCGCCGCCTCCTGCGCAGCGCCCGCCACTTTCTACCGCTTCCTCTTCCTCCAAGTCATCGGGCTCAGCGGGTCAGGTGCCGTTGCAGAGCGCGTGCGGGCGTACGAACGACGTATGTCGCAAGATGTCACGGCACCGCCGCAAAAACGGCCGCGGACCAAGAAACCCCACGGCGTGAACTACGGGCTTGTTACGCGGCAACCGCTGTTTGTGGCGAATCCAGATCATCATCGACCTGGAGGGGCGAGCGGAAGTGGGGATTCTGCATAAAACGTCCACCGTCAATCTCGTCATGATTTTCTGTCCTGGGCCTTCTTTTCTACGTCTCCCCACTAATACCCCCAGTTCTTCCCGTACCTCGCAATCTATGGTTCGTAGTCAGCTGTCAATGCCATCGGAGGCATCTGGCCCCGACGTCCCGACTTCTTCATCCCGACTTCCTTTTCCGACCTGACCAAGTGCTCGGCGTGGTCCCTATCTATACTAACCATACATTATTGTCCTTTAACGTCCACGAGGCTCACGTACATAGTCTACAGTGCTGTTGTTTTTGACTTACACGGACTCGGACTCGGATTAACTTGATATAAAACTGCTGTATACATGTACGATTGACCGCTTTGTTTCCATAGTGCTCATGTGGTACCTGACTTGTAACGCGAGGTTGGAAGTCTTCGAGAAACTTTGCCGGAAGCAGGGGGCGGCGGTGCATTCCGAATTTCCGATGGATTTTCTGAGAGTACAGCCTTGCACTCTGTGGCCATCAGACTCTCATTTGACTCCTGGATGGTACATCTGGGCAGTGTTATTCGTTCGAAGAAAAATCCAAGTCGCTCAGACTCAGTCCCTCCTTCTGGTCGAAACCCATTCCCAGATCCTATCTATTCTAATTCGAATTCGCTCTAGCCTCTCTCCCAGGTTCGCGCATCATTCCCACATAAAAGTTTCTCTGTACCACGCACGCGGGAGGCAGCATGGTGTAAGCCTGGGCAATTTAGTTGCTGCCAGGCTGACGGGGGTGATGCGTCGTTGCGTATAAAAGTCCTTGTTGTCGGCCAATTCTCATTAGCCGAGATGAAAATGGTACTGAGGTCAGATACGTACTGGAGCCGATGAATCATGGATTGTGAGTACGTACCCGAGGCCCGTGTACCACGGACGCACCGATCGGCTGGTAATCGCAGAACGTCCGCGGCGATCATTGAGAGAAAAAAAAAATCATAATGCAAAGTAGCTCGTTATTCGCGTGGCAGCGGTGAAATCGACATCTTGTCGACGGGATCGCGACAAGACACACTTCAAGGAGTACAATGACGTCGCGTTTATCCGTTTCACTTTCTTTTTTTGCGCGCGCGGGCCAGCTTTTAGAGGGCGATGGCGACCGCCATCCAAGGTTGATCCAAGATGGAATGGCAGGTTCTTGTGTTCTTGATTGAGTGGGAGGGAGATCGTGTCGCAAATCCTCGGTTGTATCAACGGCGCAAAGAAGATGGTGCCTACTGACCCGCGGAGGATCTCATCTGAATCATCATCATGAAACTCCAGCCAGGGGTGGCGGTCGTTGGCAACAAGAACTTGAAGAAGCCACCGCTTCGCACGTCGGTCGCAGCTGCCGCGTTTGTCGGCAGGCATGAAAGTTCTTTGGCGCAATACTACGAATGAAATAAAACAAGCAAAGAAGGGCCAGGCCGATTTCCAGATGTTGCCGAAAAGGCGGTATCTCCGATTTGATTATGTTGTTCGTCAGTTCGTGTACTTACCACTTGATGTGTTCCCGAGCGAGCTCGGGAAATCTCCGAGAATGGGGCGGAGCTAGGGCCCAGCGGCGAAAACAAAATAAAAGCGCAGGGAGTTAATACTTGAGGGGAAGTGGCTCAAAGGCAACAGAGTCAGATTGACCACTCGGAGGAGGCGCATCAAGGACGTCTTTGTGGCAATGGACAGAAAAATACTTCCGCTTGATTACGTTACCCCTTTAGGCGGCCATCCACCAACCTTATTTTTTTCCCAGAGGTAGTTTAGCGGGTAGTGGATCCGATGGAACGGAGAAAGCGGCACTCCACGACAGATGCCAGAGTGATGCCAGTCGGCTGCGGCACCAGAAGGCACCCACAGTTGCGCTAACTCAGATGCCGACGGAATCGAGTTTTTTATTCCAGATGGTTGAGATCGTACAACACGTTGCGAGGAAGGCAGCGACCGATGACCCACAATACTTAGCCCACGAGACGTCGGAAGGAGGACCTCTCCACCAAGGGAAGCAGAGGATGACAGACAAGTTGGACAGATTGCGTGAAAGACGGTCGATCCTCGCTAACCATTTAAGGAGGAAAGGTGACGAAATGCTGTTAAGAAGGCAAGGAGAAATTCGTGGTCCGACACCCAGCTTTCGGGATCGGGTTGCTGGCAAGCGGGGATCCACTGACGGACTCTGCGGGCAGAACGATCGACCATAGAGTTCCCCCCGCACGCCACAGGCTAAGCTAGCCGGATTGAATTAATGAAACAAAAGAGATTGGGTTCGTAAATGTGTAGAAGTTGGAACAGTGGAAGATCGGTGCCACCCCACTGTCAGAGATGGGACGTCACTATTATCAGTTTGGGTGTCAAGTTGAAATTTGAATGTCGTGTCTGCGCGGTGACCGAGGGCCTGCATCAAAAAAAGCGGGAGAAGCAGTGAGGCAAGTGACCGGCCAATAGGACTATGATAGCGCCCCGGCGTCTCCACAGCATGGACTTGACAGTATAGACATTCCCACAAAAAGCAAGATACGCGTCGCGGGGCAGGTAGCAAACAGTACCTATCTTTGTTGCAAGACACCTCGAGGACGTCAGGGCGCCGTAAGACAGACCAACATTGTTACATTTCTGATTCTGTACAGTGTACAATTGACTTCAAGTTGCGTTCTTGATTGCCTCGATGGATTCAGTGTCACCTGCCTTCTCGAGGAGCTGCCGAGCTGCATAAGCTGACGATGATTCGACAGAGGAGACGGCAGGAAATCACCGGTAGGAGTTTCGCTACATATCTGGTCCAGGCTTGCTCTGCGGTCACGTCACTGAGCTCCTCGTACGCCTTCCTAAAAAGAGCGCGTCAGGACGCGATGCATTCGGAAAGCGATAAATAGACCTACAGCTTGGCTTTGCCTTCAAAATCGAACATCCCAGGGGTTTTCACGGTCTCCTCCATGCCTGTATAACGTCAGCTTCCGAAGCATTCGATGAGAGCTTTGAGAGAACCGACCCCGCTTGTATAGCCCGTAGAACTGCACACATGAGTCGACTGTATCGCTCGATCGATATCAGAAAAACGTGCCTGGAGCTTGTCATCGGTGGGTAGCACGATGGGCCCACCCTTGGGAAGTTTGGTGACGATGTCGGCGGCTTTGAGGAACTGGGCTTTGGTATACGTCTCGGACATAGTGAATGTTTGTAAAGAGCAAGCAATCGATTAGCCCCGCGGTAAGCAGCTTCCTGAAAAGGAAAGCAATCACTTCCTCATTTTACTACGCCTCCAACTTGTGCCCATTCCCCGAGTCAGCCAGAGCAGGAAGGGCGGGAGAAGCAGAAGACTGAGCCGGACCTTTTATTGAAGATTTCTCAAGGGTACAGGATATCGGAAATCTGAAGCTAATTAATCGGGCCACCTGCCTCGCGGCGTGGATCACTTGCGGACCTATGTACTGGGCAGTCGAGGTTCATGGAAAGACAGACAATGCACCCAACTACTAGTTGCTGTATATGTGCCAGTCCATTGTCCATGATCGCAATTGCGAGAAACTTAAAAAGGACTGTGACGTTCGTTGTAGAGCCGTATTTGTCGATCAGAACTGTCTTGCGTGCACTCCGCCCTCGGGAGCACCGAGGCCAACATGTCGTCTGCGGCGCCCCCGCCATCGCCTCAGGAAATTTCCAGGAAACTCTCAGTCCACTCGATGGTACCCAGCAAGTCACCAAGAGTCCGTACACTTTGCTGGCTTGCGTGTCCGTTTTTTAACGTCGCGAATCTAGACGCCCGCCGCTGTTTCCGGGACAGAATCTGACTCGGACTCTGTCGTTGTGTCCGATAACTTTGGTCCCTCAGGACTGCTTGCCAGCGGCAGCATGCATATGGCCGCATCAGCCACGCCACTCTTGTCTTCTATTGCTGAGCGGCGGTCTGGCAGCGGGGAGGACTCAGAGGACGAGGAAGAAGACGAAGAGGTGGGCGGGTGGAGAACTGAAGATGCCAGGGCGCGTGTTTCCGCAGAAGAGAGCGTTATCAAAGCTGGCTACCTATGGAAGAAGGGCGAGCGGAGAAAGGTCTTGGCTCTGTTTCTGATTTCATCTTCGATTTGTTCTCATTGTGGGTCCTGCACAGACGTGGAAGAAGCGCTGGTTTGTCCTGCGCACCGCTCATCTGGCGTATTACAAAACTGCGGCCGAATACCAGCTCCTCCGGCTGCTCGATCTCTCCGATGTTCATTCGTGCACCAAAGTCGCGCTTAAGCGGCACGAAAACACATTCGGACTCGTCTCTCCTGTTCGAACGTTCTATCTTCAAGCTAAAAATGCAGCAGAGGTAGAGGACTGGGTCAAAGCAATCGACGAGGCAAGGCAGGCGCTTGTTGCTGCATCTGCCGGGTCTTCGTCGAATCCCATTCCGATTCCTCGCGGAAGGGCACACCAGGCACCTCCTCCTATTACGCCGTCGCCACCCTCGCATGGGTATATGACTTCTTCTGACTCGGAGGATGCGTCTCCCAGCGGGCAGCGAACGTACTCGCTGTCTTCGCAGACGCGCCCGGCGCCGGGCACGTCTCCTTCAACGAAGGGCCCCATCGACCCGTCGAAGAACATTCTCACCGGGTACCTGATGAAGTGCGGGTCTAAACGGCGCAACTGGCGAAAGCGATGGTTCGTGCTCACTGCTGAACAGCTGGTCTATTCTGGCAGCCACATGGTGGGCATCGTGTTTTTATATGCGCGCATGAGGTAATTCCTCCTCTTTACAGGATACCAGGCCGCACCGGCGGTTCCCGTTTGCAGAAGTATTGGACGCACTGGAGTATACCCTCCCTCCGAATCGGCAGAATCCCGCTCTTATATCACCGCAAACGGCATCTTCCCCCGCTGGAGCGGACGACGGTGACCCCAGCGCGCATACGTTCAAGATTGTGACGACCAAGAGAACGTTGCTGCTTTGCGCGCCTAGTGAAGAGGATGAGATCAAATGGCTCGGTGCCGTCCGCGCGCTTATCGCACGGCGATCTGGATCAGGCGGCGTGCCGGGGGACTCTTCAAAGATCGCTGCAGCCGACGTCAGCCCCACGGCATCGGGCATTTCCTCCGGTGGGAGTGGGCTGATTACGAGAGTGCGGCGACCCAGTGCAGGTGGATCGTCTGTTCCCGCTGGAGGAGGAGTGCTGGTGTCTTGAAAAGGATTTTGTTTTCAACTCGAAGTTTACGACCAACTGAAGTGTACACTATGGACCTCGGAACATGCCTGGATATGTTTTTTCATTAAGACTAGTGGGGATAGCGCCTGGAGCTATTGGTGCCCTGATTTCGAAACAGAGCGGGAAGGCATGTGTGTTCAACTGATGGACTGGACAAAAAAGGGCGATGCCGAGGCCGTGCGCAGAAAATGGAACAAGGGCAGGACCCCGGCGACCCGTGTCCAGTTTGTGGACTACATACAGCCTACCCATCCACGTTCCGAGATTGTTCTTGACCGCAGGTTTGTGTCATTCGGTTGCAGGTATTGCCAATCTTCTTCTCCTCTATCATTTATTCGTATCTCTGTCTCCACCTCTCGAAAATCTTCAACTCCGCTAATCCTTTCCAACGTGATGAGTCTTGTCTTGAGGTTTGAATCGCATATGAAAAACAGGATATAGTCTCTATGTTGTTCTTTGTCCAAAATTCGAGTAACGAATGATGTATTGAATGTTCGTATCAATACAAACTCGGATACAGAATATAAGAAACCGAATTGCACGTTGAAGTGCATGTTTAACTACAGCCTGGTAGCTAAATGATATCGATGCATAGCTAGGTAGTACAAGTTGCGCTGTTGAAAGCGTGAGACAGTAAACAAGTGGCGCTGTTGAGAGCGCAGTACAATCGGCCGAGAGCAGTAACAACAAAAACGTAGTCAGAAACATACCGCGTACCAAGTTCGACGGAGTGGGGGTGATTCGTAGATTTAGCAGTGAAACTGCTGTAGCTATCAATGTCAAATGTTTATGAATCAAACCAAATATCCAGAGTGAGAGTGATTTCAAATGTTCACATAAGACTTCAAAGTTCGTTCTGGTCTAATGAAATTTCTTGAGTCCGCGGCAAACGGAAATAAAAGAATCATACCGCTGCGCCTAATAAGCCCGGTCCGGTAAAAGACTGTCCACCCGAATAGGAACAAGACTGTGAAGACTAGGATGGCCATGAGGAATAGTTGCACCCGAATCCGGCTCAGACATCGGGTAAGTACGCGGCTATTCGGGTAAAGCCTGTAATCGACGAGGTCGGGTCGTTTTTCGTAGACTCGATTCCTGGCTGTGTAGTCGCAGCGGCGGCAAGCTCCTGTCGTCGGTGTGATGTGGCTGTCATATACAACATAGTCGCGGACGCGAGCGGGGGAAAGCGGTTGGGAGGAGTCTCCGGGTTCGATGTGCTGATTTCCACTCTCTGTGTTCGTCTCCTTACTGCTACTCTGCGTGGATTCGTCTCGGATGGCGGATAATGCGATGCGCTTGTCTCGGTGTTGATCGGATCGATGTGCTGTTCTTCGTCGCAGTTCGGCGGGTGCTCGACCGTAACGACCATACTTGCGCGTGCTGCGGTGTCCAGTGCTCGCTCCATTTCTTCGTCAGAAGACTGTTCCCCAATAGAGGAGTCGGAGGACCAGGGGTCAGATTCGGAGTTTTCGTCACTCTCGCATTCTTGATGAAAAAAATCCAGGTATCCAGACTCCAGAAGCAATGAGATAGCGAAAGCGTCCCGAAACTCGACGCGCAAGCAATCGTATGCCACCCCAGCCAGT